>DVZL01008029.1:0-10450 GCA_018236625.1 Lasaia peninsularis
TTACCCGGGATATGGTAGTACCGTCGGATAGAAAATGGTCTCAGGACAACCAGAAAAATCTGAAACCTTGGAAAAGTGGATCTGGTAAAAAGTCAATCAACGGCCCGCCGAAACGGTGATATATAGCGAGACGGTGTAAACGCCATTTTTCTCTTTGCTCATGACAGTTACCAAGGCGTGTCAAAAAAAACCAAAATGGCGGAAACAAGATGGCCGCCATACAAATTTGAATTGCCTATATTTCCTAAATGGTTAGAGATACGGATTCGCTTCCATAGTAAAAGTTGATGAAGCTCAAACGGGCTTTTTGGATTTGACTTTTTTTTCAAGATGGCGGCCATTTTTTTTTAATTTTTTTTTGGTGAGTCAAGGCGTGTTTGGTGTCTTTTAAGGGGTAATCGGGGTCGCTGATTACGAATTTGAAAGGTTATCTCGCGAGCTGCTTGCAGCTCGCGCTACGCGCAAACTCTCGTGGCCACCGGGTCAAACCGTAAGCTGCTTGCAGCTCGCGTAACGCGAAAACTCGAACCGCAGCTCGCGCAACGCCCAAAATCTAGTGTTCCAAAAAGACCGTGGTTACCGGGCCCAAACGTGTGCTGCGAAGCAGCTCGCGCAACGCGCAAATACTAGTTATGTATATACAGCTCATCAAACGCCTTAAAACGCAGAAAACGCGGGTTTAAATCCAGTCCGATGTCTGATTGTTTCTTTTTTTTCTCTTTTTTTTGAGTTCCTTCTTTTTGTGAGAAAAACTGTTTCTCGTCTACAGAAACAAGATAAACATTGTAAATTTCATTTAGCTTAAAATGAATTAACATTGTTTGGTTCTTCCTGCCATCTATTGGCCTAGTATATTACTACATCGTATTTTTTTTCTTTTATCCAGTAACTGTTTTACGAAAACAGCTTAAGTAAGTTCCAAAGCAAATACAATTCCAAAAAATGTATTTAAAAACATCGAGCAAAGCTCGGTAATCCAGGTACTTTTGTTTATTTGTATAGATGTGTATAGATAACCGTATACCTGATAATCTTAAATCGCTTTCATTTAAAATATTTCGTAAGAAGATATTTGACTTGCTTTTAGAAGAAACTTATCAAACTCGTAGCATAAATGATTATTTTAAAGATAAGATTAAATAATAAATAACTTTAATTAAATCGATGTAAATTCAATTTGATTGAACAAGTTGCCGGGGAGTTTGTTTCGCTGTTTCTTCTCCTGACTGGCTAGTTTATGGTAGACAGGGGTTTCTTTTATTTAAATCCCATGGTTTATGGTAGACAGGTTTAAATAACTCGGGTAATGGGAAGTTAACGTTTATAATATTTTTTAGGAGATAAGACGGCGAACAAGCATACGGGTCTTATGGTAAGAGACAACCAGACAACCATAGATGTTGTAGGTGTGTCGCAGTCTAGTGGTCGGGCTGTTAAACTTTTTGTGCAAATCTATCGGCTACCCTACCCTTTGGTCTGGAACACGACAATGTCATTATGGTGGCAGGACCTATTCCTGCCACCATAATCTATACAAATAAATAAAATTGGATGGTGTACATGCCTGTATGTAATATTAAAATAACCGCTTACTACTAAATGTTTAAATGCATATGTATGTTTACAAGGTACATATACCAGAATAATATTTTTAGAATTTTTCTCTGTCTGTTTGTGAATTTTTACCCGCTAATCTCTGAAACGGTTTGACCGATTGTGATGAGAATTTCACTGGCAGACAGCTGATGTAATTAGAAAAACTTTGGCTACTTATATTAAGAATTTCATTTTAAAAATGTACATAAAAATGTGAAATGTACAATAAAAAAAAAACGCGGACGAAGTCGCGGGCACATCTAGTCTATCTATACAAATATATAAAGTTGGAGTGTCTGTATGTAATATTAAAATAGCCGCGTTTCACTATGTGCATATGTATGTTTACAAGGTCAATACATCAAAATAATACCTTTTAGAATTTTTGTCTTTCTGTCTGTCTGTTTGTACCCGCTAATCTCTGAAACGGCTTAACCGATTTTGACAAGACTTTTTCTGGCAGATAGCTGTTTCTCGATTCGTAAGTCCAATAGATGTACTAGAACATCCACGATTAGCCAAGGTACTAGGGCCCTTATGTTATAAGTGGCAAATCTATCACCACTTCAGGCACATTCCAATCTTGGACAACGTAATGCTTACTCAGAATAATCTGAAAAACATTCTAAGACAAATTGCCTGGCCTGGGAATTGAACCCGGGACCTCCGCGGTTAACGGTCTAACAGGTGACAACCGTACCGTTACACCACCGAGGCGATATACGTATATATACGTGTTCATGTTTGAGACAGCAGAAAAACTGCAGGAAAACCGCCTAAGATGGCGAACGGCCATGTTTTACATAAACTGTGAGTCCACGTAGGTAAGAAATGCCTAATGGCCATTGAAGCAATTGGCGTCTGTAAAAGAGGCCGATCCAAGAAACACCGGCTGGATGTCGTGGAACAAGACATATGTGCCAATGGACTCACTGTTAGGGATGCATTAGACTATGCGAAGTGGTGGAGGAAAAGTAGAAAAGTGGACCCTGGGTTCGCCTCGCTTAGGCGTGGGGAGCTACGCTAAGATGAGGATGATGAAGTTTGTTTATCGTCTAATCTAAAAATGATAGAAAAACTCCGAAAAAATGCACATTAGCACTTTAATACGATATAAAATAATTATTACTACGACCTTAATATATTATTAACAAAAAAAAATCTCAACATACTAATAATAACTAAGCATATTGTGTTAGATAGCACTTCAGATAGTTTTTTTGCATTATTATTAGTTGTTTTTCAAATAATTTTAGTTAACTTTAAACAAGCATACGCCCGCGGTTTTGCTTACATTTTAAAAAACGTCTGCTGTTTTTTTGGTTCTGTATCCAAAGAGTAATAACGGGATCATATTACTAAAACTTAATTATCAGGCCGTCTATCTGTCTGTCACCAGGTTATATCTCGTATATCACATGAACCGTTAGCTAGAAAGTTGAAATTTTCACAGATAAAGTATTTCTGCTGCCACCTTAACAACAAATATAATTAGAATAGAATAAAATGAATATTTATAGGGCGCTCCCGTACAACAAACGTGATTGTTTTGCCCATTTTATAGATAATGGTATGGAATCCTTTGTCTTTGAGTTCGACTAGCACTTGACTGGTTTTTTTTCAATTGATAATATATCGCTCTTTGGTTGAATTATATGCGAAATCTTTATGTATTTATTTATTAAATCTTTTTTGTACATCATATACAAATATGTTATACAAAAAGCGAGCTTAATGCGTATAGCATTCTCTACCTAAGGTTGGTTATGCCAAATTATATAAAAACAAAGGTTTAGTTAGCTAAGTTAACCCCGTAAGAAGTAGTATGTATTATTCACTAAAACCCGATCCAAATCAGATTAGTGTATCTTCATACAAATAAATGTCCATATAAAACCAAAATTAGTAATTGTAGGTTTGTAAGCAAACAATAAGCGTACCAATGTACCAATGAGTTTTTCTAACCTAAGTATTTTTTCTGAGTGCTTTTAAGGTAAAGAAAAACATCGGGAGGAAACGCGGATTCGTATATTTGAATCCGACTTTTTCTAGGGTTGTGGCTGGTTTCCCTACCGTAGGTAGTACCAACACCGTGACATTGACGAAGTGATAGAGTCTTGCAACGACTTGCCCGGATTGGTACCACCGCCTTACCTATTCCTTTCACAATAGCGTCAGTGTTTGCCATTGTTGTGTTCTGGTTTGGAAGGTAGGGTAGCCGGTAAACTTAACGGTATACGGTAAACTTAGGTTAACAGTAAACGCAAGAGGCTTACCATCCCAGCCTCAGGTTGGCAACACACAATTTCCACATTTGTTGTGTTTAGGCAACATGTATTTCTTACCATCAGGAAATCCGTCTGCTTATTTGCTTTCCAATATCATATAAAAAGCAGAGGTCAGATGACTTTAGGTAGCCTGCCCTGATATCATCTGATATAGAAATGGAATAAAGATAGGATGAAAAAAAGAAGCTTTAAACGCTAGATTGTTTGTGAAAGCATTGTCATTTCTAAACTGACAGCAAAACTATCGTCCTTAATAACTACTGGCGGAAATAATCATGCTAGAAATGTCCAGTTGTCCACATGTATTAATTTACGTAACACTAACTGAGCAGGCGAACTTCGTATCACCTGACATTGGCTTATTTATAGTTTATATTGAAAAAATTATGTCTTTTTTTATGTTCATTGAGTTTTTGTCCTTCTTATATAGCAACAAATGAAAAATAAAAAAAATATATAGGCTTTTATTTAATTTCATGTTTTCTATTTCATTTGTGTGTGTTGTTGTAAATTCCATATCTTTATTTAAGTTATTTTAATTAAAATTAAATTAATCTAATAATAGTTTTAAATGTGAACAAGTAGAAAATAATTTACATCTTTCAAACAGTAATAATCATTTAATTTCTTTTCAAAAGTTTTACAAAAACAACAGCATATCTGCAGTCAAAATAAATTAGTGTAGGAAAAAAAATATGAACCCAGAAGCGTACTACGAGTCCAAAGACACATGTTTACTATAATTTTATAAATATAGATACCATATATCTATTCGAATTACTTTTCTGGAATATATCCAAATTAATTAAAAATCTTCACGTCCGTATCCCCGAAGAGGTAGGCAGAGGCAAATAGATCCCTTGATGTGACAGGTGCCAAATCCGTCGCAATATTAATCGCCATTTTTCAGATAAGCTGAAAAAACTCATAGAACTAGGCCTACTCGGGAATCAAACCCGGCACATCATGCATCAAAGCCCATCGTCAATTACGTTCGATCGCAGTTGTATTACTTTTTAATTAATATAATAGTAAAGCATTTGCGATTTTATAATAAGTACCAAATGTACATCTCATTTTTTTTGGAAATATTTTCCACAAACAGACACAGGTTTTACATGACATTTGTGTGTAATATATGATTAATAAAATACGTTTTTCATACCTACTGAGTGTGAATTTGATTCAGTGTATGGTTTTCTGTTAAACTTTAGACTTTAGTAGTCGTTTTGCTACTGTCTGTGGCGGACGTGTTCACCTTCGCGGGTTACGCGGGAACAAAACTCGTAAATAAAGATTTTAAAATTCAAATTGTGTCTGTGAATAAGTGTAATAGTGATTTTGTGATACAGATTATTCTTAAAGGAGATATGAAAGCGATATTTTGATTTTAGCCTCCATCAGGTTTGAGTTTGGAATTGTGAAATGTTTTTTAATCTATTCGAAAATGTTACACCTAGTAACGTTAAAAAATAATATTGTTCATAAATATGTATGGTTTTGAAAATAGGGCTGTCAACACTTTCATTATTTTTTTTGTAGATAACATCATAACATAACATATAATTGAGTTTTGTAATTTAAAAAAAAATATTTATTAATGATTATTTCCAAAACACAACAATTCAAACAATAGAGCAAATTAGTAAATTCACTAATAAATAATTCAATAATTAATTATCTACCATATTATAAATTACTTATTTATCTCAGCCTATTTCTGAAGTCTTAAAAAGATTTGTTGTCTTTTTGTACAAGACTTAAACCAATAAATAAATTCCAGACATACATATATAATACCTTCACAGTAGGTCTCTAGTGGGGTAGATAGAGAGTATAGAGTGCTAACTGTCACGATCCCTGCATACTTGCCTAGCTTCCTCCATGTTCATTATTTTCTTAATACCGACATGCTGATTTTTGAATTTAATTATCATTATCATATCTAAATCTATCTAAATCAAATGTAAAATAATAAAAACATTTGGCTGGGTTTTGATCAAATAGTAACTATGAAACTATGAAACTAAGTAACTATGAAAGCTCTCGAAAACATGATCAATATTACAAAAAACATACAGTGGATATATTATGAACAACTTCTGTTTGATTTTATAATAATTCAGTTAATAATAAGCTCTTCATTCGTTGCTTTTCCTTCTTTTTAAACGTTAGAAAGCTTAATTATCCTACCATTACGTTGTTTACACAAATAATACTCTGAAAAAATGATAACAGAAAAAACTTTACTTTATTTTTTATAAAATTTTGCATTCCGTATAAATTTTCCGCACATTTGTGCGATGATAATGACTTACAATTTATAAAAGAATTGCATACTGTTTAAATATACATTAATTATGCGTAGTACAGAAATAGAATATACATATGTATTGTGTTGAAATTCGATACTTATGTAGGGTTATCCAAAGTGACTAATAAAAAAACCCAAAAAAAACTAAGTAAAACTTAAAAAAATTACATTACATTATCATGTCGTCTAGGTTCGTTGATAGTTCAAAAAGCTGTAAACAATCGTCATAAAATTTGTCTCCCCACTCGCAAAGCAAGAAATAAAATTCGTTTGGAATTGACGAAGTAATAGCGTAACAAACATACGGACGAATTGAATTTTTTTTTTACTTGCTCACTCAAAAAATTCGTTTGATTGTTTTGGTTTGAGTTTCTCAGGATATTTTTCTTCACTACAAGAACACTCAGAAAATGCAGATAAGTAAGAAAAACTCATTATTACATTACTGGGTTTGAACCTGATCTACCGAAATTAAATTCCAAAGCGCGTATCACTAGGCCACGGAGGCTCTTATTCAGTTGATACAATACCGAAAGATGAGTCAATAAAGGGTCCGTAAGTTTTTGATATATTTATCGGATCATTTTACAGTATTTTGTCGTTTTTTAAACGATCGCGCTAATTCTACGTCATAGTAACCGTAAATGAAAAACGATAAAACTTATTACAACCGTAGGGTTGAGAAAGGGTTAAAAAATATGTTTTTAATTATTATAATAAACTATTTGGCAGAGTGAATTACAGTATTTTGCCGGGATTTATTATCACTTCGTCAGGATCTATGGCGGAGAGTAGTGTTGCCAGTAGACTTACACATCATCGTCATCACAGCGTTAATTCTGGTTGTTTTTCACATTTGAGCATGGGGGCCCTGGGTCTTCTTTCAAACTTTTCCTTATCCACTTCGCTCGGTCTTCAGCATCTCCAATAGCTAGTCCATTGGCACACATATCTAGTTCAACGACATCCAGCGTCGGGCTTTTTTCCCGGTGCCTGTGGGTGTAATGGCAGGATGGTGGACTTACATTCATGGCCTAATCCTGGTTACAGCTGACTTTCCGCGAGGTCTAAAACCCTGGTCGTATGATAGTGACGCACCTAAATATCTGTTTTCGATGGTTTAAGAGATTTTTTTTGTTACTTTCTGATCCCATAAAAAATAGTTATCTATGATTTCGTGGTTTCGTCCGGAAATCTACTTAGATTTAAAGAGAGAGTAAATTTGAAATTGTAATTTGTTTATCATTAATTTCAATAAAATAATCACAGATAATTTTATTTGTCTCGTCGCTGTGGCTGATTGGATTCCGCGTCCAACTTTGATGCACAAGGACTTGGGTTCGATTAACTTGTTCAAATTTTTACAGTTTATCTAAAAAACTTGACGATGCCTGACATTAGATCTATATCCGATATGGCGCTGGACTTACCACCTGTCTCATCATGGGATCAAATATCGTCGGCTAATTGTGGGTGCATATGTATCTATTGTTACTATTTCAGACCGATGGGCTTGACGATATTTTTTTTATTTTTTTTCACATAACAAAATTAAAGGTCTTAGTTGTCGATTTTGATTTATTTTATAAGAAATATTTTTTTGAAAAATAAAATAAAAAAATAGAGCTAGTGGCAACCCTAATTGTATGTAACATTGATAAGTCAAGGTTTTCGGTATAACCATTTTGGTCTTGAATAAAAATGTTAGTGAGTAAAACAAAAAAATAGTTATAAACATTTTAACTTCAATTGTATTTACTACGTAAAAGTGAAACAAATAATTAAAATGTTAATATTTTCTAGGGCTGCGTATCCGAAGGGTGAAAATATGACCGTATTACTAAAACTCCTCTGTCCATCGGAATATTTGTTTGACCGTGAATCACTAAAGTAAATATCATAGAACGCAAATGTATTTTAATAGTTAATAAAAAAAACATCGTTTATTAGGGTAGGTACCATACTCAAAGGGTATAATCGGGACTCAGTTACATAGACTTAATTGTCCGTGTATCTGTCAGTCACCAGACTGTATTTCATAAACCATGATAGTTTGACATTTTTTTTTAATTCTCATTTTTTGTTGCTATGACTACAAATACTAAAAAATAGTAGACTAAGGGAGCTCCAATAAAGCGTAATTATTGCCATTTTTTAGATAGTACGGATCCCTTCATGCCCAAGTCAAACACGAACAAGGCCGGTTTTTTTATGATTGGTTTGCTGAAGTATATAAAAGGTTTTTTTATCCCCGAGCCACCTGATGGAAAGTAAAAGAGAGGTCAAAGGTTAAAGCACACCAAGCTAAAAAATGTTTAATCACCCAGCATTCCCAATAGTAATTGGCATATTGTTCCGCGGCATAGCACAACTATTATTTTTTTTAGGTTTTATTATGCACGTGTTTCTCATAACAAGGAAAAGAAATATTAAACTTATTAAAAAAAATATATTTTATTATACTTTCACATTATTACAGTATTATAAATTTATTTTCTTTATCCAGTCTGCCTAACGTACAAAAGAACGAGAAGTAGAAATTAGCAGATCGGGTACTTCTAGGGCGCAAAAAAAATTAAAAATATATTTTTGCTTGCTTGTACACCCAGCGTTGTGTAGTTCAGCATACGATTTCGGTGTGGTACATTCATTTAAATACGAACTGTCGACGAGATAACACCATAATTGAGAAAAACGAAATTAGAGCCGTCATTAAATACCTCTAATTGAAAAAAATGTCTACCAAAGACATATACAATGTCTGCAGCAGCTTTCAACGTGAGCAAAAGAACGAGAAGAACACGTTTGGTTCTGTCAAATTACTATATACGCGACATTTTTAAAGATTTTTAAGTTATCTAGAATTATTTTGAATAAAAGCCGAACCAATTAATATGCTTGGTCTTCAGCATCCCCGATAGTTAGTCCATTGGCTCACATATCTTGTCCACAGACATCTAGCCAGCGTTTCTTGATTTATTCAGCTGCGCGTTTTGTTTTCAACTATCGCTGTCTTCTTTTAATGTAAGCGAAAGAGACAAACAATTTTTGTTCCTTGAAATTAGTTTATATGCGACACTTTTGAAGATGTTTAAAGTTATTTTCGGAATACATCAAATAAAAGCCGAAAAAAATGATATGTCCAAACTAATTTGACACGACCAACATTTGCAATCCCATTTGTTTTTATTTTATTGAAAATATATGTTGTTTACCTAAAATAAGTTTATTCGATGTGCATTAGAATTGGCACTATTGTTACTACCATCCCAACTTCTTTAGTCCTAGTACTTTGACTAATCGTGGGTGTTCTAGTATATCTACTGAATACTATTGTCAAGGATATACTAGCACACCTCTGCCTGCCCTTTGGAGATGATAGGCGTGAAGGAAGAAGGCAGAATTGAAGGCAATAAACCCTTTTTCCCCTTTTATTTCCTTCATATCTAATACTTTCAACTTACTATAATATTTTCTTCGCCTTAGCGTTCTCCCGTATTATATCAGACTAGCGGATCGGCCCGGCTTCGCACGGGTATACTACACATGTTATAAAAAAACCTTCCTCTCAAATCACTTTATCTATTATATGAAAACCGCATCAAAATCCGTTGCGTATAGGGACTATAAATAGGGACAGAGAAAGCGACTTTGTTTTATGCTATGTTATGATAATATCAGATCGGCTACTCGAGGGTATTTGATAGGGCCGCTAGTTTTTACGCAAAGCAATAGTTATCTAACCTATGCTACCCAGAAGGGACTAGGCCCAATCTTAGATTAGGTCGAAACCGCCTCTGTGATCAAGTGTAATCGGTGTCGAACTCTTACGCAACTTACTGCACACTGAATAATGTTTTGTGTAAGACTTATTTACACAGATGAAAGGGAACACATATGTAATATTTACTCATTATAATCGTAAATGCCGAAGACTGTATTATTATGTTTTAAAATCTCATCCATATATTAAACAATATATGTTGCCCGCGACTCCGTTTGCGTGGTAATGGGAGAAGTGTTTAAAGTCTATGGCGAGGTGTACGTGGACTTAGGTTCGATTTCCAGGTTCTAATAAGTTTTTTTTTCAGTTTACTTGAGATTTAATTTGTTTCCGATAGGGCGACGAAATTGACATCTTTCAGAAAGTGGGATCTAATAATATGTGATAAGTGGCAAGCCTATCGCCACTTCGGACACATTTCGAACCCGGACAATGTACCTAATGCTTACTCAGAATAATCTGAAAGAC
>DVZL01008030.1:0-10449 GCA_018236625.1 Lasaia peninsularis
CAGCCCGACCACAGGGCAGCGGCGCACCTACAACATCTATGGTGTCTATAGGCCATGGTTGTCTCTTACCATCAGGAAACCCGTGTGCCTGTTCGCTGTCTTTTGGAAAAGTGATTGACTGATGTATCAACAGGCAAAACCACTTATGATGTAAACATTTTTCCAAATTCAATCCCAAGGGGGTGAAATAGGTACTAAAAGTTTGTATGAACTAAATAACTGTTAGAAACTTGATAGCTGCAATACGCTGGCATTACCGCGGTAAATAACTAGGTTTTTACAAATTAATAATAGCAAAAAGCCCAAACTAGTAAACAAAAACCTGCAAAAGCTATACTATTATTTTATTAAATTATTATTTATATCTTTATAAAATAACAAAAACTTGGTTTCATTTTTAAAACGTACGCGTCACAATGAAACCAACAATGTTCTGACACTATGTCACTATGAACAACGTATTTCCCATGTCGGCGGTCAGCCTCCAGTTCCGCATAACCAATAATTACGAAATTGAACTCTAACTAAAAAACATTCACTCCGTGACCTAGACGGCATGCTTGTCATTTATTTCCTATTAATAGCGCCGAATGATTGTACAGGACTTGTATAAAAGCCCTATTGTGACCAGGACCAAGTATTCACAGTACACTGTGCAGCTTAATCAAACGTATCAAAATGGCCGCTAAGGTAATATAGTTTTAAATAGTGTTCGAAATTTAAAATTTAAAATTCATTTTACACCAGATAAAATTTAGTTATAAGAGATATAATGTAGTTAAAAGTGCAGTAAATTAGTAATACAGTAATTTGATTATATAGCAACTGGATTTCCTTCGTGTAGAGATGTGACAATCCCATAACAAATTAGTGGCAAAATCTAACATTATTGGATAATTTAAGTAATAATTCTATCAGCGGTAAGCCTTGATTAATTTAACTGCGCATCTATTCCTATCGCTCTGAATAACATTAGTGCTCACCGGTTTTTTCAATGCCCGAAAAACTTACTTCAAGAAAGACTTAATATCGTAATCTCAGACGGCAACGCCGCAACGTTTTCTATTAAAAAGAAATATATATATACAGGTTACTTTCTGCATCATTGCTTACGAAGTTTTTCTTGTTTACTTAAAAATATCCCTATCGTGGATTTAGGCAATATATATTTAATTTAAATACAAATACGTATACTTTAACGAGTATAAATTGATTCAATATCGATTGAATAATTTCTTTTATAAAACACACACAAACTTAAGCCTACAAAATCTACTTTTCAAGAGAAAAGTGTTCAGTTTAAAAACTTAAAACAAATTTGTGATATGCCTCCCTACTTCCATTGTTTGCAAATTTATTTGTACAGTATGGATTTGTTATCCGATTTCAACATCATCATCATTTTAGCTCCCTAAGACGCGGTAAAGTTTTTTTATTCTTTGTTCTTTATTTGTCGCATTTAATCGATCTTAGGTATTCTAAATTCTTTGGTGCAAAGTCTTGTTTCACGACAACTAGTTAGCATTAGATTCTTTATTGCTTGCTTTTAAGCCTGATTTAAACGTACTTAGTTTATAAGTGCTAATTAAACTTATTTTAAGTTGTCGATATCCTTTTCCTCTATCGCAAGTAAAAGAAAGAGTTTTTAGTCTTGTTAGATTTTTTTTATTTGGTAATAGGCAGACATTTACCACCATCTCCAGCCGAAGATGCAACATGCCTACCTTGATACAGCCTATTCACTCTGGCCTTAAAGATATCCAGGTTATATTGATCCGGGAACACACATGCAGGCAGCGAATTCCATTTATTATCATATTAGCTATTAGTTTTTATGTTGCATGTGCATATCTACGTTCATTTAGTCTATATTTCGTAAAACTGTACAGTTTTTTTGTGTTCTGACTAATTTGACATGACTAAAATGTTATATCTCTTTCATATTTATTTCATTAGAAAAAGATAGCCTGTAACTAAAAAAGTATAGTTGGTTGAAAAATTACCAGTATTAAAGAGACTTAATTTAGTTGACTAGTACTCATTTTAATTTAGTTGAATATTTATCATTAAAGCAGGTGTAAATCAGATAGTAAAAGTAATAATCTTTATTTGCCTACACATCCTAATTACAATAACAATTATGACTTAAGACAATTATTACATTTTATTGATTACATTTTTTTCAATTAGAACGTTGTGGAGGTTTTCTTTTAGGTAAAAATTATACATGTATCAAAAGAATTCACTATTTTACAACTTTAATTATATTATAAAAACTTAAAAAGATCTCTGGATTTGTTTTTTCATAAAAGACTCAAGATTTTATTAATATTGGTTTAGTAGTAGCAAAAATTCACGGACAAAACCACAGGAAACACCTAGGTAAATATATTTAACACGATCTGTCGAAATAGTAGCAAAATTATTATTCATAATGCGTTCACCCTGTAGATAATAAACTTCCTATAAATGCGCCTTAACCGGTTATATTGAGCAACTGTATGCATTACTTGAATTAAATGTTTCCCTACTTGAAATTATAACGGGGTGTTAATTCTGTTGCGTGGAAATTAAAACTTTTTTTTAATAAAGTACACTAGTCCAGGACGCACTTGCTTAGATTGATACTATTTGATCTTACCGTATAGTCAATTTAACATCAGTGCTTGTAATTTATCTGTTCCGGTTTCATAGAAAAGGTAACTAGTAAACTTTCCAACAGATTTGATGTCTACAAGAGACATCATTGACATCTTTGTCAAGCATCATTACTTGGTACATCAGCACTTGGTAATAAGGTCAAATCATCAAAATCGTACTAACAAAGTGTATTTTTTCCAGTTCGTCGTTCTTGCTTTCTTGGTAGCAGCTGCTCAAGGCAGTGCTATTCATGGTGCTGATTACACGAGCTTCTCATATGGCGTAGCAGACCCACACACGGGTGACGTGAAGAGCCAGCACGAGACTCGCCACGGAGATGCCGTGGTCGGCCAGTACTCGCTGCTGGAGTCAGACGGAACCCGCCGCACCGTAGACTACGCTGACAATGGACACTCCGGTTTCAACGCCATCGTCCGCAAAGACCCCGCCATCATCGGCCATGTTGCACATGCTGCTCCAGTATTAGCCCACGCCGCCCATGTCGCTGCTCCCATCGCCCATGTTGCCGCTCCTATTGCCCACGCCGCTCCTTTGGCCTATGCTGCCGCTGCCCCAGCTGTGTCTTACTCCGCTCACTCAAGCTCAGTAGCTCATGGTGGTGTTGCCCCCATCGCACACGCTGCCCCCTGGGCTCTCGCTGCTCCTCTTGCCCATGGTGCCTATGCTGCTCCCTTAGCCCATGGTGCCTATGGTCTCGGTCATGCTGCTCTAGCGGCACCTCTGGCGCATGGTCTGGCATACGGTCATGGCGCGCACTGGGCTTGAATATCGACTTAGGAATTAATTTATATCTTATGTAAAATACTTTCTACGATGCCGATGGTTATGAATGATGAATGTTCTGTGATGAAATATAAACCAATGTAAATTATGTTTGTTTTTATTTATCTTACTTGTTATAGAAATAATAACGCATATTGTATGGTAGCAAACTATGTACATCTGGCCCAACATCCCTGCCATAGGACACCTACAACATGTATGGTATCTATTGGCCACGAGTTTACCGTCGCAAGATCCGTGTGCTTCTTGGCTGTCTTAGTACCATATATTATATGTATATGGGATTACTAAGAGAACTCTAAGATAACATCTCCTACCTTCGAGCTCCATCATCAGATTAGCTCGGTGGCATTATCATATAAAAATATAATTGTTACCATTTTTGAGTCTCACATATTATGTTTGGAAGTACCAAAAGTTGAACTCAAATGCTTGGGCAGATTTCGAGGATCGAGAAAGTATCAGGTTAAAATAAGGAAGTACATACTTCCTGGTTCAAAGCCACATTATGACAGTGCTCGCCATTATGCTTTTGTTCTCTTGAAAGAAACTAGATGGATCTCCTGTGATGTAAAATATATACCACAAATTACCATCTCAACCTCAGGTTGGCAACGCACCATTTCCACCTTTGGAGTCTATAGGTGACGTATGTTTCTCACCATCAGAAAATCCGTCTGCTTATAATATCATAAAAAAACATTAACATCGAATATAGTATTGCCAACTAAAAAATTATCAAACGTAGATAAACTTACCGTATACTCTATCCTATAAGTTGGAACGCGATAGTAATGACCACATAACAAGACTGAGTGTATGGTAGATTATTACAACGACCTCAATTATTATAATTACAGATAAGTAACCGCACAGTTTCGCCCATGTCTAACATAAGAATAATCTATTGAAAAACTAGCTAAGTCTAATATCTAATGTCTATAAAACTTCACAAAATCAAGATTATACATTCAAAAGGTCCCAATCTTCATAATTTATTGTATGGTTACGAAATATGTAATAAGATATTCTTAAAAAATAACGAGCGACAACTCGCTGCCGCGACCTAAATATAAATGGCGCCATCAATTAGTCGGGGAGAGTTTTAGCAAAAAATTAACTTCGCTGACCATACGGCCCCATAACTATTTTCTTTATGTTACTATTTGTTGATATAGCTATCAAAGTGTATATTATATCCTACAATTTAGGTAGTCCTAGAGTTCTTTAGTCTTCTTCAATTAACAGACTATTGAACCAAATAAATAACATAAAATTTAAACAGTTTCTTCCTGAGATAAACGCGTTTATTCAAACAAACTCTACAGCTTTATAGTATGAATTATAATAATTCCATGATTTTTAACATCTAAAAGATCTTGTTAATCTCTAAAAATATTTCTTTTTAGGAACATTTCTGCAATATTCAGAGAATAAAATAATATAATATGTATATATTATAAATTATAATATTTCTAAGGTTATTATGACAAAAATTGCAATAAAAGGACATTCACTTCGTTTAGAAGGTCTAGTCATCCATTTTTACATATATATAAGCGCTTCGGTTCTAGTTTAATAACATTCGCAATATACCTATTACACTAAAAATGGCATTTAAGGTAGCTAACTATTTATTTTCTATTATTATTTAGTTTTTGTTTGAAAAAAAAATTGAAATTAAGTTATTTAAAAAACATGAGTAATGAAAGCAAAGTTTCATTTTATTATTTTTGATACTAATGTTTTATTTTTGTTTTGTCTATTAAAAGAGGTAATCTATTAAGTTAATAATAATAGTCACAAATTTTGGACTACCCATTCGCTTTCTATTAACGTTAGCTGGCCATATTCACTTTGAGAAATACTCAGCTTAATTATAAAGATAAGTTAAGTACCCAAATGTTTAACTTATTTAATTTGTATAATTTTTCAAATTTACAGTTCGTCGTTCTTGCTTTCCTGGTAGCGGCTGCTCAAGGAAGCGCCATCAATGGTGCTGACTACACCAGCTTCTCATACGGAGTATCAGACCCTCACACCGGTGATGTGAAGAGCCAGCAGGAGACCCGTCATGGAGACGCCGTAGTTGGACAATACTCCCTTCTGGAATCCGACGGCACCCGCCGCACCGTAGACTACGCCGATGACGGACACTCCGGCTTCCAAGCCGTCGTCCGCAAAGACCCTGCCATAATCGGTCACGCTGGTGTTGTCGCTCCTATTGCCCACGCAGCCCCCATCGTCCACGCTACCCCCGTCGTCCACGCTGCTCCCATCGCCCACGTTGCTCCCCTCGCCCATGTTGCCCCCATCGCCCAAGTTGCTCCCATCGCCCACGTTGCCCCCATCGCTCAAGTTGCCGCCATCGCCCACGCTGCTCCTATCGCTCACGCCGCTCCCCTCGCATATGCCGCTGCTCCAGCAGTATCTTACTCTAACTCTGTTTCCAAAGTTGTCTCCGCTCCCTTGGCTCATGGTTATGCCGGTAGCCTCGGTTATGCTGGTGCTCTCAGATACGGCGCTGGTTTAGGCTATGGAGCTGGGCTCAAATACGGCGCTGGTTTAGGCTATGGGGCTGGACTCAAATATGGCGCTGGTTTAGGTTATGGTCTCGGATACGCCGGTCTTGCCCACGCTGCCCCAGCCGTGTCCTACTCAAACGTCGTGTCCCACGTCACTCCCCTGGCTCACGGATACGCTGGTGGTCTCCGTTACGCAGGTGCCCTCGGCTATGGTGCCAACTACGGCTATGGAGCCAACCTCGGCTACGGAGCCAAGCTTGGCTACGCTGGTCTCTCACATGGAGCTGGATGGGCTTACTAAATATTGACTTAGGAAATATTTATTTATGTAATTGTGTAAATAATATACAGAACGACTGTTTAATAAATCGATTATTGCTTAAATAAAGCAATAAATGTTGAAAACTATACAATTTTTTAATTACTTTTAACAATTAAAAGTCCCATCCAAGTTATTAGGCGAAGGCAATTAAGCAGGTACCTCTCCTTAATTGCCTACCAAGTTTAATATATCATTAGATTAAGTACGAGAAACATAAAAGTGTGTAAAGTAAGCTTCTTTTTCTGCAATATAGTAGAAGATAAGGCCAAAACGTTTTCTGAGAAATTGTAAATGTTTTAAATAATAGAACATTTTCTGGTCTAATATGAGTATATTTTGTAAGATAAGTCAATTCAGCTGTTCCAGAGATTAGCGGGTACAAACAGACCGACGGACAAAAGTAAAAAAAAAACGATTTCGGTATAAACACCTTGTATGTAAACATACAAATGAATTAATTAAAAAGCGGTTATTTTACATACAGACACTCTAATTTTGTTTATTTTATCCATTAAAATTCAGTACCAAATCCGAAAATAGATGGCGCTGTGCAGTTTTACATCGCATCTCTGAATTGACTCGGCCTTAATATTATATATATGTCACTGCCTATGATCTGTAGCACTCCAAATTTATTTAATAGTTTACTCAGCAGCTTTCAATGTCATCCAATGGAATTGGGCAGTAAATAATAGGAATCAATCGCAATAACTTTGGCATATAGGTATATCACAAAGGAAGATGTATTTCACCAAACACTGCGAGTATAATTTGAAAAAAATATATTATTATATTGGTCATTGGCCAATAGATAATTATTTACACAATACCAAAATACAACATATTTTTTCAAATGTTTTCATCCGACTGACTTTTTATTGGTTCCGCTATATTATTGTGAAATTTCATTAAAATCCATTAAGTAGTTTTTATGTGAAAGAGGAACATAGATATGTAAAACAGACCAAGTGTCTTTAACCTAAAGGTCTCTAAGTACCTTAGTACGGTACGGCTATCGCCTGTTAAGATCGTTGGCCGCAAAAGGTCCCGGGTTCAATTCCCGGGTCGAGAAACTTTTCTCAAATGTTTTTCAGACTAGTCTGCCCTCACTCTTTAATTGCCCGGGATTAGAATGTGCCCAACTTGCACATAAGGTCTAACAGCCCAACCACAGGGCAGCGGCGTACCTACAATATCTATGGTGTGTGTCTATTCACTGTCTTATACTATAAAAAAAAACATCTAAATTGCATTTATCGCTTGATTTTATAAAGCTTAGTTGCACCAGATGCAGAATCATAAATTCCTTTTAATCTCATTAAAAATATAGTATATAAATTAGATATTACGTATGTTGGAAAGTGCCAAAATAATCTTTTCCACAGTCAACCTTGGCTATCTGGACTTATTTCATTAAATTGTATTAAGATCGATCGATCGTCACAAATGAAAAAATCGCAACACAATTGATCCCCTCGTTAAGAAGTTATGATTCCACTGACAGACACACACCCACACACACAGACACGTAAAACTTCAGTCAAAAACGGTTAAATTTTTAAATATTTCGATAGTGTAATATTTTGTATATATATTTAGATGTTATTGTTTTATTTAAAAATAAGTGGCTACCCTTAAGACCGGAACACGACAATGTCACTTTAGTGGTATCAATAGGTAAGTCGGTGATTTCCTACCTGGGCGAGAGAGGAGCAAGCACAACACTCTACAAGCATTGGTTATGTTGGAAGTGACCCAGTTAACCTATTTACTACTGACGAATGCCTGATAGAGAGGCAGATGGTCTATTTAACACGGGAGATCTTGACCTATACGAGAAAAAACTCCTTTAAACTTATATACAAAGGAATTAAGATGTAGTTTTAAGGGATCTAACTCCAGAGTAAATATATTTTATACTCGGATTAAAAGTATCAGACAACCTAACTAATGAATATAGTTGTTTAGAAACAGACGCATTTAATTTAATCAAAAACCTGAAAATACAGAAATCTATATATATAGAAGTCTATATTTATCACATCTAGCCTGACCCCATCGGGAATTGAATCCAAACCTACCAGTTAGTCGTAGTTGACAGACTCAGATTATTAAATTCATCTAAAAATATGGACTAAGATGTCATAACTTTTACATTGTTAATTTTTTTTTCCCTATTTTCGAGGACATAAAAGACAATGGCAACACTTTTTCTCTTTTTTATTTCTACCCACATTCATTGTTGATTTTTATTATAAGCTTGTTTTCAGTGTAAAACTGTTTTTATGACTTGTTTTAAGTGTAAAATTCCTTATCAACCAAATAAACAAAATTTTAATTTTGGGTTGGAGTTTGAGTCTTAATGCGTATTTACTTATTAGACTACATATACTTATTTTTGTTCCAGTTCTAATAAGTAATAATATCTGAACTGATGAATAATAATTATCTGTTTAGATATTATTTTATAATAATACTAGCTTTCCGCCCGCGGCTTCGCCCGCGTGAATTATTCTAATAACACAGACAACTTCCAGACATATAACACTTTTTGCGTAAAAAAATTCTCTTTTTAATGTAGTCGGTTAAAAAGTAGCCTATGTCCTTTCTCAAGGTCAATTCTATCTCTGTACTAAATTTCATCAAAATCAGTTCTGTGGTTTAGGCGTGAAAGCGTAACAGACAGACGGAGTTACTTTCGCATTTTTAATATTAGTAGAGATTTATCATAATATTATAGCCCGTTTCAGTATCAGATGATATCGAGAGGGAATTTGATAAGGACGCTAGTTTTTACACCAAGTGACAGCCACCTGCGGGGCTATTGTGTATCTTTTTGACAGTTAAATGATACGAACTCCAAGCTCGAATTTTCGTATATTCACGGTCAAATGGCGTGTATCGTATTGTCTAATTATTCTCGTGACGTCATAGTAGTTGTTGGCTGGAATGAATGGTAGAGTGCTGTGCAGCAACTCGCCCGGATCTACCTTACCTATTCCTGCCACCATAATGACTTTGTCGTGTTCCGGTTCGGAGGGTAGGGTAGGCGGTAGACTTGCACATAAGGTCTAATTGTACGTGAATTACTCAAAAAGTAATTATGTAATAGAAAACTATATTTAAAGTATTTTAATTGAAAGGCTTTTTTTAAATGTCATTGACAAAGATTTGTCCTTATTTGTGGAAAACTAAAATAATTGGTTGAAAATTTCGGGTGAAAGATCCCAAAAAGAATGCATTAATCGAAAAAAGAGAATTGTACCTACTTTTTATTCCTTTTTTCTGGTTGTTTTGGACACTCTGAAAATAAAATCAAGTCTTTTGCAAAGCTCAAGTGATTTAAATTTTTTACGTTTATGTGTAGACTCTTCAGAACTATGTTATCAACAAGTAAATTCGTTTGTTAGTAATCAAAAGTAAAATACTTCGATTTTGAAAAATTATGTGATTAAAAATTATGAAGCTTCATTTTCAAAATTCAACCCCCAAGGAAGTAGAGTAGGTGTTGAAAGTATGTATTAACTGAGTAATTACTAGGATTAAATAACTTTTATAAGCGGGCGTAGTCATAACAGCTGGTATTCAAATAATTTCCCGTTAATAATTTTATCAATATCGACAAAAATTTAATCGATAGGTATACATCCCTAAACTGTTACACGGCAGTGCCAACATAAAAACGTCGTAAATTTGGATTTTCATGTTGGTTTAGTGTAAAATATCTGTTTCCTACAAAGTTAGGCTTTGCTAAATAATTACCATAGCAATTAGTAAATCTGTTTCTTATTACGTAATAATTATTAGCGATACCGCTAATATGCACATCTTTCATGCGTTTAAGCGGTGTCGAAAGAAAAAAAGAGACGCAGTTTTTTGACGGTATTATTGAATTCCGTGTATCGACATATTGAGTGAAATTAAACTTTGGTAACATTTTGTTTAGTTAACGTGCACAAATTAAGTATTCATGAGGAAATATATGTATGATTAATTTTCTCAATGCTACCAAATCTCACTCAATGATCTTATATAAAAATGCTTTATCTAAGACTATGGGCCGGTTTCCGAAACGCCAATCAATTTTAATTTACGATTAATCTCTTGTTAACAGCTGTTTAACATACGCTGGGTTGCTATATCGTCTGAACAAAACGT
>DVZL01008031.1:0-10448 GCA_018236625.1 Lasaia peninsularis
TCCTCAAGGTCTACTCTATCTCTGTACAAAATTTCATCAAAATCGGTTCAGTGGTTTAGGCGTGAAAGCGTACCATATAGACAGACAGACAGAGTTACTTTCGCATTTACAATATTAGTACGGATTTGAACCGGATTTAAATAATATTATTTAATTGATAAGAGTCAAATCTTTACTTCAAGTAACATGTGTATATTGTAGTTTGGGGTGAATTATATTGATAATTATTTTTTAGGAGATAGCTCGTCTCTTGTTTATTTACTGCAAGCACCTAAAGCAAGCACCTATCTCATTTGTCCAGGGCTCTTTAGAACAATATAGGGCAATGGCACTTTTAAGCACTTTTTGTAGTTTAACATGACCATGCAAGGATATACTTCTTGTTATAGACATAAAATCACAATTATAATATGCGAAAATCAATTATGAAAAAACCCTTATGTTGAAAAAAAAGTTCAAATTTCACTACTTGCTTAACAGTTCAATGCTATTTATTTCAATTAGCTTAAGAAGGAGAAAAATTAAATTTCTTTACGATAAGAAATATAGGTTCTATAGTGCAAAATAATAAAGAAAGATCAGTTGTCAACCTAAGACTGAATGTTAGAACATGTTCGAAGTTTTTCTCTTAATTGGGATGCAATAATGGTAAATATTAATAATATTATGGCGGCAATAATAAGCAAAGTAGAGTAGGTATTGAATATTCTGCAGCAACCCACTCGGGTGGAATCTCGGATCATATTTATTAATGCTGCCATGATGGGCTTTCCATGTTCCTGTCTGGAGGGTAGGAAAGCCGGTAGACTTGCCCATTAGTAACACCCTGGTCATGGCTATCTCTTACAATCAGAAGATAATATGTGTACTTGTTCGTTGTCTTATTCCATTAAAAAAGGATAATGGTAATCCTGATTTGACAATTTCGCTTTCACCATATTTGTCATTAAAATAACTTTGATTATTGATCTAGAAGTGGTTCGTAAACAGTAATAAAAGCTAAGTGTAAAACTTTGTAAAAATACATAAGCACAGAACGATAGTACTCCTATCGGAAATAAAGTATGAGTTTTTTAACGTTTTTCGAATGCTGCCATTTTGAAGCCCACAGTTAATCGTTAGTTTGACAGCTGTCACTTGTCACAAGTAAAATTTAACGTCACTTTGTCAACAATAAAAATGTTGATAGGGCAATTAGTTTAGTTTTTAATTTAAATGAAGTAGAAAATAAATTAAAGTAAAATGTTTATTTCACGAGTATAAACATAAAACTTGTATTTGTAAGTTTTTCGTCTTGTAAATATATCCTCGAATCCGTTTGTATAGCAAACATGTCTAAGTGGTGAGTAATGTTTGGGTATTACTGTTTTTATTAATACTAATTGATACTTATGCTATAGGCATTTTTTGTTTTAAGGCAATCAGAAAGGAGTATTCACGAGATGTTAAAAGATACGCCACCGCTGCGTGAATCGAGTGACTCTATCACATCCGGAACTGAAGCTAAATTTCCAACCTCCCGTTCGATGTCTTTTCCACCGGCTTACGGTAAATTAAATTTTCAGTATTCATTTCTTTATGTTCAGAAAACACTATTATATTTTATCAATCGCCTTTGATTATTATGTACAGTTGTGCTGTTTTTTAGTCAATGCTGCTTTTTATTACCAAAAAAAATAGCTACTTTGCAAAAGGCAGACATTTTTGTTATGAATACATAATGTAATATTACTTCATAACTAACTTAGATTGCTTTCAGTTGAAAACTACTTATAACCCTATTCTACTAACATTTTTTTCATTAATGCTTTATATATTTCCATAATCTCAACATATCTTCACCCCCCAATCTCTGCAGATACTGAAATATAATTATTTATATATTACAATTATGATGTGCTTAATAAAAGCATCTTTATCTGTGTTATTTTCAGCCCCACCGGATGTATCTCAAAATGCTTCTGCTGGCAATAGCACCTTGCTTAGGGCAGGTTCTACAAAGTTAGAGTCCATAAAAAATTGGGGAGTATCTACTTACAAATGCACAAAGCAACTTTTGTATGAAAAACTGGGTAAAAGTTCAAGAACTGTTGACACAGGTATGTACATTTACTATAGCTGAGAAAAAATTCCGTGCGTAACTATGGCGAATACTTATGCATGCTATTTTTCTTTTATTTCTTTATGTTCTTAATTTCATAACACTCGATAATAAAAAAATACTGTCTGATAATTGCTTAAGATTCATATTTGCTCTTCCATGTCTAAATCAAATAGTATTATTATCCAGTATCAGCGGAACACTAACTAATTATCACAGGAAGCTAAATAGCAGTTTTGAACTTCAGATATATCATACAGAGTGGGAGTGATAATACAACAAAAAATTAAGCATACACTAGGGTAAATAATTATTAAGTTATTATTTGCAATCACCATATTGGGCACAATACAACAAATAAGGGTATTCTTATGTATCCCGATACTTCTGCATTGACAAAGACATTTCTCATAAAGTTAAATTGTGTCAGGGTACGCAGAAGCTGTAAGAAAACAAAAAATATTATTGTTATTCACATTATGTCTAATTTTGCATGATTTGGTTAATAACAATTAAACTATACACTTATTTTATACTATGTGTCACTATCACTATAAAAAAGCATTCAATATTGTACAAATCGCTCAGGTCTTTCAACATATTCAATTAATAATTAATTATTAAAACCACGAAAATCACCTTTGATTTCTGCAACACACTGACCTACTTACTGTACACTGATTGTTGACATTTTAGAAGCACACATGGCTCATAGGTAGGTAGTACTACAGTATGTGCATATTTTGATTTGGTAAAAAATATAACTGAATGTCTAAATAGTAATAAATATCCACTTTCTGTTTTTTTAGATATGGGTAAAGCTTTTGATTTTGTTTTACATTAAATTTTATTAAAGAAACTTGAGAAATATGTCATCAGGGGTAATTCACTATAATGGTTTTAAAGCTATTTGGAAAGTAGAATGTAATGTGTTGAGATATCTAAAGTAAAATAAAACCTTAAGAAAATCTACACTTCAAATTATCTTTCAAATAACTGTGGTGTACCGCAAGGTAGTGTTTTAGGGCCATTACTTTTTTTTATTTATATTAATGATCTGCCTATTTCTATCCATCATGATTCCATATTATTTATTTGGGCATATAATAATTATTATATGCCCAATTTTATCCCTAACTTTGTTAAATCCTATATACTGTAAACTAAACTTATATCTATATGTATGTATATGTTTGTGGGTACATATGTAGTACATCTACCTACGTGTTAGGGGATAAGAGTGCAATGATATTTAATTATTTTTTATACGTTTAGAACTAGAGGCACAAATTGAGATGTTGAGAGAGACTCAGCGTAAGTACTCCGGTATCCTTCGTCTGAGTGCGGCTCTAACTGCACAACTGGCAGCCGCTGGTGCTACGCAACGGGCACTTGGGGAAGCCTTTGCTGATCTTGCACAGAAGTCTCCGGAACTACAGCAACAGTTAGTGTACAATTTTCTAGAAATTTCAAATATGTTCTGCCTAAGTGTGTCAAATCATTAAGAAATCACTGCAACAACTATAAACTAAATTATTAAAATTAGTAATAGTTGTGCTTACAGGGGTTTTAAAGGTATTATGTCAAAATAAAAATATTATTCTTTTATTTTGACATAATACCATTGTATTTTAAGCACTAGATTTTATACAAGTATTTGTTTTTTATAAATGTTTGGAAACATTATTTTTATTCATAGTGCATGGCACAGCAGTTTTAGTTTAGTAATCAGACTATTACTATAGTAGTATTCCCCGTGTTGGTCCGGGTCCTCTGTGTAGAATGGACCAACTGCTTTCCTACCAGCCAGCTCATAAGAGGCGAGCAAAGGTTAACTGGGTCACTCACAACATAACCACTGGTGGTAGAATGCTGTGCAGCAACTTGCCCGGGTAGGGATCCATCGCCTTACCTATTCCTGCCGCCATGATGACATTGTCGTGTTCCGGTCCGGAGGGTAGGGTAGCCGGTAGACTTGCACATAAGGTCTAACAGCCCGACCACAGGGCAGCGGCGCACCTATAAAATCTATGGTGTCTATAGGCCATGGTTGTCTCTTACCACCAGAAGACCCATGTGCCTGTTAAAAAAAATATTGTTATTTTTTTGGGGTACTGTACCTAAAGGATAAAAAAGGACCCTATTACTTAGGCTCCTTTGTCTGTCTGTCTGTCTCATGAACTGATGACAATTTTCTGTTACTACTTTAATGACAAATTCTAAAAAAACAAAACAAAGTAAATATTTAAACAAACATGATTTTTTACTAAGTTATTTGTGACAACCAATAGATGCACTTATGCGTATATTTAGATTGTGGAACATGGACTTAGATTGAATATTTATAATTTGGTTATATTAATGTAAACTATCGATACACATAAAAACTAGATGTTCCTTCTGGGTGAAATAATGTTAAATATTTAACTCTTGTCGAAACCTGTTGATATATTGATACAAAAGAAGCCTATGCTTTCTCCTAGGTGTATCTGTTTGTATGTTAAAATTTATTAAATTCAGTTCAGCCATTTTAGTTTGAAAGCCGAATTTTTCGCATTTATAATATTAGCAGAGACAGACATATCGTTTTATTAACATTGCCTGATATTATTAGGTTCCTCTACAATGCTGACACTCAACGGTCATTAACTCGAAATGGTGAGACGCTATTGGCTGCGCTACACTTCTTCAACAACTCTCTCAACACCCTCACAAACAAGACCATGGAGGACACCTTACTTACTATACGGCAATACGAAACCGCCAGGTAAGTCAGTAAAAATTTTGTGAATGCGTCAAATACAACATACTCTCGTTATGATGTTTATATGTATTTTCGGAAAATTTCAATGTGGAGTGGAGAGTATAACCATACTAATATCTACATCAAATACTATATCGAATAAAATATAAGCAAAATTTAAATAAAAATCATTCAAGTTATTTCATTGCCATAAAGTAGTTGTGGAACGATCTAAATAAAAGTACACGTAGCTTACGCGAGTTTTTGGGTTATAAGTCTACGGAATAGTCACTCGTACCGAATTAGTAGTAACTTGATTTAATAACAAATATACATCCAAGACCCACGGTGGGTTTCCTCACGATCTTTTCCTTCACCCTCCGAGTGCTCTTATAGTAAAAGAAAACTGAATCTTACGGTGAAAGAAAACATCGTGAGGAAATCCGGATTCTGTGTATGCGTATTCGAGCTAATCTAGGATTAGGTCTAGTTTACCTTTAGGGTTGCAGAGGCCAGATGGCAGTCGCTCTGATGGCTATAATGGCGCCCTGGTCGAATATCCTAGATTAGGTAGTCGACTCGTATATCATAATCTCGCTCTTTTGCTCTAATTAACCCCTTTTTAAGTGAAACAGCGAGAAAAAAAGCTTATTTTCATTCACTATGTAGACGTTCTGTTAAGTAATTTTATTTTTTGCTAGTTGAACAGGATGTTATGAATACTTCATATATCAGTTTGCTTTTGTCGTCCTGTCCAGAGTGGAGTACGACGCGTACCGCAGCGAGCTGGAGGCGTCCGGCGGGAACCCGCCCGAGGTGTTGCTGGCCAATATCGAGCGCCACCGCCGCGCCTACGAGCGGCTGCGGGATGACTCTGCCGTCAAGCTGCAGCTGCTGCACGAGAACCGGGTGAGTCCTACACTATTTGCAGTCCATAGTCCTACGGTTATGGATGCTGAGACTTGCAGCTGCTGCACAAGAATTCAGTGAGCTAAAAGTACCATTTGGAGATTACACTCCTAACATCGACCTGTCCCGAATATATTATTGTCGTAGAGTTGCTAGTCTTTCAGTTTTCTATAGGATGGACTTTGGTGAGTGTGCCCAGGAACTTCAGAATTTAATACCAGCAGCTCCGTTTAACTCGAGGCGTACTGCAGGGTATTATATTTGTTATACCCATATTTGATTGATATCCCCTTATCATGAATAAAAGATTTCTTTTCTCTTTTATTATTAAAGCAAGAATTGTAACTCTGATTGGGCAAGGTTTTTTCAGATCTTTACAATTGTAGCTGCTTTAAAGAAAAAGTTAATAGGCATATTTTACCTTAGCATGCTTTCACCTCCAATCCCTTCAGTTTGCATCAGGTGAGATGAGGGTCACTATGCTAAGCTATTTGTTATAAAAAAACTCTTAACTGGACAATTTCAAGACAAATAGGCCTTGTGAGAATGAGATAACCAAATGAATGAGATGTTTAATACTGTGGACAAGTCGTTGTTAGGAATATAACTACTATGGTAATGGAACAGGTTGGAACTATGCAAATGTTGATGATATTGACAGTTTTTGAAGATGTTCATTTTGTACCAAAAAATGTCCGCGCAAATAGCTACAGGAACAATCACAGTATAACTAAAATATATACTATTTTAACCATCCTATTATTATAATTCGATATTTCTAAATATATAAGAAGTACCAGAAGAAATCCTATATAAATATATTCTTCATAAATATATAAAATACAAAAATGATTGACTGATGTATCAACATACAGGCCAAACCTTTAAAACTAGTAGTAATTTAATATTACTACTTTTAAACTCACACACTTATTCAACTAATGAAAGATTTTTAAAAATCCAACTCACAAGAAGGTGAAATATGTGATTATAGTATGTAGGAATTAAATAATAAGACTAAATAAATTTGATACGCCACCACAGGCAAAAACTAGTAAAAATAAATGCCTATTATTCTGTTTTAAAAATTGACCTAAGTAAGTAAAAACTTCAATCATATTGCATTTTCAGGTCAAAGTGATGAACAAGCAGCTGTTGTTATTCCACAACGCAGTTTCAGCTTACTTCAGCGGAAATAACGCTGCTCTAGAAGCGGCCGTACGACATTTCAGCGTTCCACATGTTCCCGTTGCCCCTGCGGCACCAGTCGCCCCCTTGTCCCCTGTCCCTAACTTATCCCCATTGCCCCCACCAGCTAATCCTATCCCACCGAGAACTGCGTAGTAATTACGTACTTAAGTCTATATCCCAGCTGGCCTAAAGTCCGTAATTTTCATAAAAATGCACAAAAAACCGTTATTATTATAAAAATGCACAAAATTGTCATTTTTTCATAATGCATTTTTTTCGTCTCGTCAAGAGATGAAAAATTAAAAACGGACTTTCACCTTAAGTGGACTTGTCTGTTACCAGACTTGTTTGTAGATGAACGTAAGATCTCATAGATATTAGGTGCCTTTAAGCTTACCTGTTGCCCTTATTTTTACATAATCTAATATAGATTATGAAAATGTCCTTTCCAAATTTTTCATGCCGTATTACCATCCAAGTCAATACGTATAAAAAAATTAGAGTTAAAATGTTTAAGCACGTTTGAATTATATGTATACATACGTACATGTAGGTTAGAATGTTTTTTTAGCTGTGGTTCCCCGTTGCTATAAGGAAAGAATGTGGAAAAATTCAAAACGAAGTGCAAAAAGAAATGAATTATTGATGTTTGCTATTTTTATGACGTCACTGTTAGTTGTTTTCAACAGCTCAGTAAGATAAATTGACATAACATTAACACCATAAAGCCAGACAGAAGTTATTTAAATTATTGTCATCATTCCAAAATCCCACAGTATTAGCTATTTTAGAAACGTTTGAAAAGTATTAATCTAAATATTTTAACAAAAGAGCTTAGTAAGTTATAAATAACCTTTCTTAAGTTATATTTTGAAAAACAATATTATGGAACTTCTTAATTTATTCACACTTTTTTATATTATGTGTGAAAGGTGTTACTATTGTATAAAAATAGTCCTTAAGACGTTATACATAAGATACAATATGATACAAGTGTGCAATATCTGTTATTGCTTTTAAATTAAAGCTATAATAAAGCTGATATTTTATTCACACACTAATTTCATGGGGTGATTTTCAGCACTTGCTGGGAATATGAACCTTAAAGATCGTTTGTTAAGGTTGATAATCCTAGATTTTACGGATTATGCTTATTGTTTTACATCAAGGTGACATGGATGTTTAAAAAACGTTATTCAACATTTGTTTAAATTCAGAACAAAGTCATTAACACTTTTGATGGAAATTTGTATATTATGGTTGCGACTTTAAAGGCCTCTTATGTGTAAAAAATTTTAGGAGAAAATCACAAAAACTATAAAAAAAATTATAATGAAACAAATTACAACAGGAAATATAGGAATCAACTACATTATTTTTTACTATTTTTCAATTTAATCAACAATGGCAACGTAAAAACTAATAAATAATGTCGCTGATTCCTATATTTTTATTGATTTTCTCCTAAAATAGATTTTTACACATAAGAGATCTTAAAGTCGCAATGACGATAATTTATTACGCCATTAAGTCTTGCACTTACGTTTTTTTTTTATATGTATTTACTCAACTGTAGGTATAAACATTTTGTTAAAGATATTTAGAATAATATGGACTTAACTCGAAAAAATAAGTTTATGGGAAATCAAGACCACTTGTTTTGACTTTCAACTCCACAAAAACTGACTAAGATGTTAGTCTCTGGAGAGTTAGTAATACTTCAATACTCCAGATACCAATTAGCTTCCAGTACCTTTAGCTTCATAGATTTCAACGCTTTTAGAATATCTTTCGGAAATATAAGATTTTATTTTAATAATTTGTTTTACAATTCATTATTCAGGACAGTATTTTGGTATCATTGGATGATATCTAAAAATTAACATTAGAAAGTAAGTTCACAATTAGACTAAATATTACGATAAACTCGAATTGTAAACCGAAGCTATTTTATAAAATAAGTAAGTTACTGCTTTCGATGTTGTCTCGAAAATGCTTTCAGTATTTTTGTAAAATCTGTATTAAAATTAATATTTACAAACTGATCAAACACTATACAAAAAAGATAGGTATATGTTTTTTAGCAGTACAGTGTAGTTTATCTTGAATTTAGGCTTGAAAATTGTTCTATAAGTTGATCAAATTTCTTTTATCTAGTCATTTATCTATATAAGTTGATTTCTTCAGTGTTTACGCTTACATAATACTAATTGAGTAAAAACGTAATAAGATCATATGTCTACTTATTAAATTAAATTTTTAATCTTAAAAAATACCTTACAATAATCGAGGTATTAATAATCACTGTGTATGTCCAATAAGTTATTCAAATGATGTGGTATATTTCATTTTTTTTTATCTTCTACTAAGGGCCATCATTTGTTCATACACAGGATTAAAAAATATATATAAAATAAAAAACTGATGGTGTGAACAAGGGAGAAAGTTTTTCGCTTCCCTTTAAAAAACTTATTTGATAATACAATAAGTGGAAAAAAAAATATGTAATTGGTAGCAAAATAAATGGTGAAAGAGGTTATAGTCTGTATCATGCAAAAGGGCTGCCTTGCCATGACATATTTCATTAAAGCTATTATGAATAAAAAATTGAATAGTTATTTATAATTTAAATGAAATTTAAGTATTAATAATGCTATAATGTTGAATGTACTTTTATACTACTTTTGTGTATAAGTTTAGAGTATTAATATTTAGCTAGCTAAAATTTAGGTAAAATTAGTTTTGACCAAAAATGTATTTAATATCGGCTCGGCGAATCTTGATCCCTATGACAGTTCGTGTTAGTGATGACTGATGGGATAGTGGTCGTATCGATATTTAACTTTTTTGTAGGGAAAGGCGTGGTTTGCATTCAGCTACATTGGTAAACATGTTTTGAATAATAATATAATCTGCATTTTTAATGTTTACTATGTTGTTTTGTAATTAATTTAAGTTTTTTTTTATAAAAATAAAATCATTTTCTAATAATTTTTAACCTGGTTCGCCGTAAAACTTATGTTATAGTAGAAGATCCGAACCTAAAGCGACCTTCACCAAGCTGATAATAGAATAAAACTTATTTTATAATAAATTTAGTATATTAGAGTATATATTAAAAATAGGTTGCCAAAAAAATCCTGGACCAAATATTAATTATTTTTTAAAAAATCTTTATTTAATGTTTAATGTTTGTTATGATAATAGAAAAACAATATATATTAACTGCTGTTTTATTACAAACACGTTGATATAGGGTTGTCTGCAAAAAATTGGTCATAATAGAGGTTTGCAGATTTTAAAGATTTAATTTCTACGCGTGTGAAAACGAGTGATCCCTACTCTGGATATACTGTGTAATAATAAAGTTCCGAACATTGCAGTCGTCTCTGTTGGGGCCTTGAATAAAAGAAAGTGCGCATGCTTTGCACGTAAATTATGGAAGGGAGGGTCCAGGTTTTTTTAGCAACCCATTTTTAATATATTCTTTAATATACTAAATTT
>DVZL01008032.1:0-10448 GCA_018236625.1 Lasaia peninsularis
CTTAATGCTATAGTTATTTCAAATTCTAAATAAGATTTTAAAAAAAGAACCTCAGTGCTTTGGTAAGAAGAGTTTTTTTTAAATAGGAAAGCAAACAAGCCGAAAGATTTACAAATTTTAAGACACACTTTCAATCAAGATTATACTAAGAAATTTTTAGCATTGTTATGGAATTTATTTGATGATAATAAACATGTTTTGGTTTTTCCTCATAGCCATAACTTAAAATAGGTTTACTTAAGTTACAACAAAATCACTGCTGTTGTATGAATATAAAAGGCATATAAAATAGTTGTATCAAATACAAAAGGTGAATTTAATTATTATTCTCTTTTTTAATTGTACCCACATCCCTTGTTGTTTTTTTATGATAAGCTTGTTTTCAATGTAAAAATGTTTTTATGACTTGTTTTAAGTGTAAGATTCTTTACCTACAAAATAAACAAAATTTTGAGTTACACATGTAAAAATTATCACAGAATGGAAGCTTGAGCCTACAACTTAACAAATCAAGGTATACATAAGTAAGTACATTATCACTGGAACTGTAAAATATTAATAATCTGACTTAAATTAGACAGTAAAAATAAGTAATATACTAATTTAGGTTACCTATAGTAAGAATTTAGGTAGAGATAAATATCTGACTACATTAGTTAAAAATTGAATCAGATAATACTTAGCAGAAATCCATATTTAAACAGTTACTAGACCTACAGTCGTCGAGTGCAGTTTATTTCTTCTGAAGATGCTTTTTTGGCAGGAGCTTGGAAAATAAAAATTATATATTTTTTTAAATACGATTCGAACCTGGACTGCCGAATGTCCAAATTGTGTACCTCAGATGCCATCAAGGCTCATAATTTATTCACTAAGGATCATTTTCCAATGAATACTCCTAATCTCAATTGCTTAAATTTTAAAATCTCTTCCAAAATATTAAAAATATAGCTGTAGATAAATAAAACAAGATTGGCACCATAATTTATAAAAATATTGTTGAAAAATCAGAGCCCGAGTCACTAGAGTCAAAGGTTTGAAATTCTTATGTAGTGGCATTTGTTTTTAATTATTTAGTCTAGGATATTACCTTATATGATGTTCTTGACCCAACATTTCAATACATTGGATAACCAGCACATTTATATTATCTTTCATATTCATTAGCTGTTCTGCTGTTAATCTATGTATCTCGGCTTCTAATTGAGGTATCTTTGGTTTCAAGAGAAAAAATTCATCCCAAAATGTTGGATTATCACTAGTAAGATCTTCTCCTCTGAAGAATGATTCATAGATTTGCACAACTTTTTCTTTTAAATGCCTCTTAGAGCCCGAACCACTTCTTTTTCTTGTAGCCATTTCGACTGATAAAAGAGATTTAAATGAGGCAATATGTTAAGACAGAGAATAAATTAATTAAATTACACGTAAGTGCCGATAAGATTATAAATATAAAATGATAGCATTGGAATTGATAATTAATGTTCTTAATAATTCTCTGAATAACTTTTGTAGATATTTAATATATATTTTTAGGAATTATAACTTACATTTGTATTAATGGTTATCAGTATCACTTGTTATTACTGAAAACCAAAATATAAATACAAAAAAAATAATTTTAACATCAAGAAGTAAGTTAAATAGTTTACTTTTAATATGTCAACAAGATTGTTGATGTATTTCTATTCTCATAATAATTTTAATTTCTTTATTTTGAATATATTTTTAAAGTGGCTAACTCTGCCAATGCCATTTGGCAATTTTATTTCAATTCTAAATGTCAAATGTCAATTGTCAGATAACATAATCTGCGAATTCAGTTCAGAAATCAGGATGTTATGGGATTATTGGTAAGTAGAAATAATATTATTTACTATTCAAGAATTGATTACAAGAAGTGTGATTTTTATAATTTCAAATTTGTTTTGCTAAATATATTTACATCTTGTTATAAGCTACATTTAAACATTTTATACTGCACGAACTCAGGACAACTAGTAGGTAGTTACCTAATTGTATATATTATCTGTACCTCTCCTACATTACGTTTTTCAATTTTATCTGTGAAGTGTGATTTCAATTCTATTGTTTTGTGATTTGTGACTCGTGTTTAGTGATAAAATAAAATCTTTATTGTGTAGTCTAAATTATAACTACCTTTCAACTATGAAATCCAAAAAGCGTCATCATGATTCTTCTGAAGAATCGGAAGAATCGGATGCAAGTGCTAAATCAAGCTCATCTTCGGATAGCGAAAGTGACGACTCCTCGTCTTCAGAGCACCGCTACAAGAAAAAAAGAAAACGTGCAGAATCGTCAGAATCTGAAAGTAATTCAGATGACCAAAAACGTTCGAAAAAACGCAAACATAAGAAGAAGAAAAAGAAGCATACTAAAAAGAAACGACGTTCGGATTCACACGATGACGGTTCTATCGAAAACGTATCCATCAGTGAAGGAGAAATTTCATCAAAGAAAAAACGCAAACATAAGCATAAACATTCCAAGCGTGCGGCTAGTTCTTCAGCAAGTGAAGGTAACAATTTATAACATGGATATTTTGCTACATTTTGAAAGTATTGTCCCTGTATTTTATTCACCGTTACGAACTAATGTCAATGCAAACTTTAAACCTAGGTAACCTAAAAGATAGTTTCAAGGTAGACAAGGCGATTAGAGTAGTAGGAGCCTCAGTGGCCTAGTACTTGAATACATTTTCTGTGTGCTCTTATGGTAAAGGGAATGATGGTGAGAAACCCTAATTTGCATATTCGTATTCATACTAACATAGGAATTTGCCTGATCCTTACCGGGATACAAAGGTCAGATGGAAGTCAGTTTCATAACTTTCATGTTTAATGCGAAGCAGTACGACTCAAATTCTTTCCATGTTTAGTCTTACTAAACATGTAATGCATTTCATTAAAATCAGTGTATGTGTTGAGGCATGATGTGAGTTATTTTTTAAATTGAAATTATAAATAAATAAATAAAATGAGTTTATTTGTTCTTAACAAAGTAACAGTTAAACCTAATGTAATACATGTAATTTAAAAAGATTTTGTATAATATTATATTTAATGTAAAATATATACATTTATCATTATGTTTTTTAAAATAAGAGTTGAAGAAACAACAACAAAGGCTGATAATTTGTAATAATTTATTATTAAATTAATAAGACATTAATTGTTCCAATAACATAATTTCCTCTAATGTTTTAGATGAAAGACATGTTGAACGCCGCTTGCATAGTGTGGTAAAAGAACGCAGGGCATCGTCAGAGGAAAGCCAACCTAATCGCACCTATTATCAGTGAGTTATTTTATTTGTGAAGTATATTGCATCTGTGGTTGAGCTTAGTTGGTGCCTAACTTTGTTGCATGAGATCCCGGTTTTGATTTAAGGATATTTGTTCTCATGAGTTTTTTCAGTTTATTTGAAATATACAACATTGTATAAGACTGCTTTTTTAAATTCTGTTTTTATTATATTCTATTATATTTGAAAAATCATTTTTGCTTGTGTAAAGCTTTTTATACCACATGTTTATATCAGTTTTTTATTTAAGTAGATATGTTTACTATTATAAAACAATCTTACAGAAAAGAATATCGACGTTCTGTCTCACCAGAACATTATGACAGAGAAAGAGAGGTACAAAGATTTTACCGTGGATCAAGCAAGGAACATCAAAGACCTCAATATCCAGATAGCCGGTCTGGTGGATATGGTTATGACCGTGAAAGAAATGAAAGGTTATTATTTTCATTATTACTTTTATCAAGCTGTAAAGAAGCATATAATATGAGATTTAAAAATTAGAAACCGGTTTTGACATAATTGCACATATTATACAGATAGGGATCAAATGTATAAGTTTGTTCTTTTGAATGAGATATATAAATTTTAATTGACTAAAATACAATGTCCTAAAATCCTGTATTATAATATTGAATATTATCAACAAATTAAGAAATTTATTCTTCTTTGCCAATGTCAGATTGTTGGATAAAGCATGTTTCGAAAAATAATTAATATTATTTGAAATTGTTAAGTGTTCTACCATCTAAAATAAATTATTATTATACAAGACAACAAAAGACAACACTGACTATAATATAATTAACAAATTTTTAAAACAAGAATTTTACATCTTGGGTGGATGAAATAATCAGTTTTATAGTGAATTTCGTCAGTCTCTTGGTCCATTAAAATATAAACTTAGTTTTTAAAGCTATCTGTTATGCTATAACACCCATTGTCCAATAGTAATAATGTCTGATATTCATAGGTTTTCCTCACATCAAGAAAAATATGACAATAATAGAGGAAGGTATTTCCAAAAACCTCCGTACAATACTAATGAGTCATATGGAACACGCCAAAAAGAATATGATGAATATAAAAGGTATAGTAACATTCTGTTCTTATACTTGTTATTAAATTTCTTAATGTTTGAATATGGAAAAGAATTATAAAATAACACTGAAGTGACATAAAACTGAAAATGTTTTAGTTTTCTAACTTATCCAAATAGAAATATAAAACATCTCATTCAAATACCATTAACCGAGCCAGCGGTTATTGTTATGGACTACTAGCATTCCGCCCGAAGCTTCTCCCACATGAATTATCAAAGTGTAAATTTTTTCCGACTCACAATACTTATTCCGTAAAACATACCGTTTTAATGTAGTTGGTTAAAAAGTAGCCTATGCATTATTCTCATGATGAGCTCTCATAATAAACATTACTGTAAAGTTTCATTCCAAATTCGGCCGTAGTTTTTGCGTAAAGGAGTAACAAAGAAACAAATATACAATATTTCGCATTTATAATATTTATATTTAATTTTCTATACTCTTAAGACTATTGTAACACTGAAATTTCATCAAATCGAAATTCTGGCATACACACTTAATATTGATCATATGATTTACTCAATTTAGGAGTAGATCTGATTGTAAAATCTGGATATTTATAACAATTATAGCACTGTAAAAACAGTACATAACATATAGGTGACCTTACAGATTCCCTCGGTATGAAAATGATGATTATCGAAGAAAACAAAGAGAAGAACCATTTATTCCGCGTGAAGATATACGAGGTTTGTTATTAATTGATTATAATAATACTTTTATTCAATCACTGCACAGTAATAAGTAACTTTTTGTTTTCAGGCAATAATAAATATAACACTTATGAAGACAGAGTTCCTAAAAGAAGAGATTTTCCTGAGAATAGAGAATATCGTGAAAGGTAAAAATATTTACTCCCCATGTACTTACATTTATTTTAGATACTTATGTTTTTATATTGTTGTTCGCTAAGCCTTTTTTTATATCTGATGTTCTGTAAGTTTTTTAGGCATGTGTTAGTACTTTGAAAGCCCGTAATAAATATCCCATCAAAAACATCCTGTAAAAAAACGGAGTCTCGCAGCTCAATTTTTATTACCGTAAAAAGTTGTGAGATCGATGTAATAATATAAAGGTTAATTTATTTAGTCCCTACTTAAGGGACCTTCGGTCTTAAGTTGTTACGTCCATTATCACCATATCAATATTAAAAATCTTTTACGTTTTAAACAAAAAGAGCGACATGGCCATCGCATACGCACTGATACTGCAATTATATTACAGTTAAATACGTATGTAAAGATTGGTTTTAAAATTGCGAAAGTCTAATAGTGATCTAGTTTTAAATCAAAGAAAACTCACTAATAAGTCACCGTATAGAGTGTGAAAGTGGCAACACCAATAGTTTTCACTTGTTCCCGTTATTATAGCTTGGCAATACTAATGAAAGTTTACGAGCTATAAGCGAGATGTCGACCATTAAAATAACATTTATTTTTTATTGACTGCAGTGGTCAAGTGGCACGCTAAGTGCCCGAGTTTCGACTCTCGATTCGAATCGATTTGGTTTTGATTTTTGACGGAAACGGATATTAATCGTATATTTTTAGACAACAAACTTTATTTATTTATTTAACACTTTATTGTACACATGAGATATTACAGCAAACAAGAAAAATAAAATATAACAATTAACTTTATTTAATTTTTTTATTTAATTAACTTTATTTTATTTTACACTGCGTTTTATGTATTGTTAGGATTATTATTTATTACTGTTTGTCCGAGTTTTTATTTAATTAGGTACCTATTTTATAAATTTCTAAAATAAAAGTAGCCTAAGTTATTCCTTATTATATCAGATGTTTTCATTTAGAACAACTTAATACATCATCTGTGAAAATTTCAACTTCCTAGCTGCCGAGGTTCACGAGATACAGCCTAACAGACGCATGGACAGGACAGTTCCGTTTTTACCCTTTGGTTAAAACACTCTAAAAATACTTAGACACGATAATGCAATTTTATTTATACAGTTAAAAGTATTATATCCGATTGTTCATCGGTCTATCACCTTCAAATACTAATAACGTAGCGACGAAAACACGACTTAGTAATAGCTTATGTTGTTTATCGCTGCTAAGTCTAAAATCCCAGTTTATATTAGATGATGTCAGGGTCTGCTACCTAATATAGAGGATTTATCATCTCTGCAACTCAGAATGGATACTAGGCACATCCTTGATTGGATTAAATATGCATATATAAATCCGGGTTTCCTCAAGATGTTTTCCCTCACCATAAAAACATAGATCAAACCTATCAGAAAATTGACACATAGTTGGAAACTGCTGCTGGAACTGAAGACCAAAACCCTTTTAAGCTTCCATTTAGATAGTACTTTATTATTGGAGTAAAAATACATGTTTGCTATGTACGCTGATATTCTATTTTTAATATGCCTTTTCTTAACTCTATTTTTTATATATAAGGTTAGTTTTTTATAATAAGTACTAAACTGCAGTGCCTTAAGCGTTGGCATAAGGTAACTCGTTTGTCAGTTTCCTACGATCTAATTCATGCAGCACCTTTCCATCAGCGGGAAACAAGGCGTGGGCGGTTGCTCCACATTTATGTCGTAAATATACCATCAATCCGCACAAAGCTAGTTCGCTCATCTTTTTTAATGAAATGGCTAAGGAGTGGAACTTGCTGCCTGCAAGTGTATTCCCGGAACAATATAATCTAGAGTGAATAGGCTGTTTCTAGGAAGGCATGTTCCATCTTCGACCACATCATCACTTAACATTAGGTGAGATGGTCAAATGCCTTCCTATAATGTAATAATAAAAAATAATAATAAACTAGTACCAAATTCAATACCAATTAACAATACTATATATTGGAGACAAGTTTTTATTAAGAGTGTAATCTCTAGGGTACCTTTAGCATCATGTTTTAAACATAACAATCTTGTCAAATTCAATGCCAATGTTTAGCATACAGATGGCTATTATGATAAATCCTCCACCATCACTTCCCTGCTCTAAAAAGCGTAGTGGTGGGTCACCAATTTTCAGATCTGAAGAGCATAATGCATATTAAATCTGTATATTTTCTAGACGAATCCCACCTGATGCTGAGCGCTATCACGAAAAAGTATATCCAGTCAAGAGAGACAAGTATGAAGAAGAAAAATTTTCACCAGACAGGTATGTTATATAATGTTTACATTTTTTATTTGTTAAGAAAATTAGGTTACCTACAATAAGGTACTAACAAAATTGGTACATATATATAATTTTCCAATGTCACAAACACCTGCATTTCTGTGATGCCAAACTGATGGACTACTGTTCTGCGTCTTTATATCAATATATTTATCTTTACAGTGTCATCTCGACAGAGAATTCTAATGAATTTGATCAGAAAATGATGCTGATGCTCAGATATTTTAAACTAATTGATACTTCCTCTAGGCACGTGTGAAATGTTTCGTCTATTGTTTAGACACATGTCAGGACACACTTAATAAAAATAAACACATAGAAATCTAAATGGATCTAATGCAGTTGATAATTTGTAGAGTTGTCTTTTATGTGTCAAATAATTGTCAAATGTAAATGAATTAATTAGCCGCTGGCTTACGTCATGTACACTATTTTTAATGATGTTAAAAGTGTTCTTACGGACTTAAGACTATTTACTTTGAAGAAAATGTGAACTTTCAATAAATGTCTTTGAACTACAGAAGAATGGATTTCACACTTTTAGATGTCTATTTAAAAGTTGTTTATTTAGAATATGCCTTTTGAAATAATTCAAAGAAAACCAAGCAGTTTCATATTCTTAATGCTTAACTTATTTTAATTTTTTACAAATATCTATTTGAAAGTAAAGAAAGAAAGACAAAAATAAAAAGCAGACAATTTTTACCTATACAATTTTTTAATTGATAAAATTTAGAACTTGGAACCACATTCTATTATGATCAAGATTTTTAAAATGGCTGATTTATTATTGAATGATCTTAATATATGCATTTAAAATTAAATGCTTATTAAAAAAAATTAAGATCAAATTGAGAAACAAAAAAGGTAAAAAGCAAGAAGATGACAATAAATATGGTGAAATATAAAATAATAATATTAAAAAAGGAGAAACATCAAGAAGATGACAAAAAAAGGCGAAAAGGCAAGAAGATATCATTAGGAAGCAGTCAAGTAGAATTAGCATTTAATATTAATTATCGAAACGGTACAAGAAAGGATTACATCAAGCGAAAGTATTACTTGACGCATTTATATTTCTGGCTTATGAATAAGTTTTTATGATCAAAGAAGATATCCTTACTCACTTGAAAGAAAACTAAATAACATAATCAAAAGCAGAAATTATAGAAATATTTTAATTAAAGTGCAAGATAACATTGCTGATAGTATAAGTCTTGAAAATATCAATAATTCGGACGTTATAGACATAGTAAAAAATGTTATTATCAATTTATCATTGATATTTTGTCCGCAACATAACCTTTTTTGCCACTGTTGATTGCAAGACACTTTGTACTTTAGCAGAAGATAAAAATTCCAAGATACTATATAATGTAAACATTTTGTAACGGGCAGAGATATCCACGAACGGATGAAATTGAGTCGGTAAATACTTCCTGAATCATCATTCTATCAAAAAATACAGAACGGTAAGTGTACACGGAGTGTCAAAAAAATTCCTCGTGTTGGGAAGTTTTGATGTTTATGTAATTATGATATTAAGGTTTTATTTTTTTAAGGCAAACTTGATTCACGTTAAACTATATCTGAACAAAATTGTGTGGAATGAGTTTTTTTTGTTAAATAAAACTACTATCAAAAATATTACCAATTCAAATGATCATCGGCATTTTATTTGTATTAAAGGTACTTTTCTTAACGCAATAATATTTGGTGTACATTTATATACATACCATGTTTGATTTTAGTTTTGTGAAAGTAATGTATCACAATTGTATGTAAGAAATGAAATACATGTATTTGCCTGATTTTATACGATATAACCTGTCATTTACAGGAGCCGTGAGGTTCGACGTGAAAGACCTAACAGAATTGAAAGACCACCAGTCCCTGCACGAAGGTAAACACATAGTATTAAAATGGACCATTTCATTATAACGGAGTAAATTTTTTTAAACTTATGCGTCCCACAATTATTTACTAATTATATTAAAAATGTGTCAAAATGCGTAAATCGACTAACTAGACTACTATACTGCCCGTCACGACAAGCTATAATATTTGTAAACAAACTTCTTTCACAAAGTAAACATTTTGACTGCGTGACAATAATGAACTGACCATATTCAATCGAAGTAAAAATATATACGGGTTATATGAAAGTAATTGTGTATTTACATAAAATGGAATGGATGAATAATAATAATATTATTATTTCTATTTCTATTCGTATTTTCTACGGATGCTTGCAGCAATACCTTTACTAATATTTAAAAAAATAAATACTTTTTTCCTTTACCCAAATGTTGGTAACTTCTGAACGTTTGTTTACATAATTTATACGTTTTCGTGATGGATAGTATAGATAAGTTACATTGTTTGTAGTCACGAGCATATTGTGACTGCGAGTCCTGGTGGAAGAGAGTCTGAAAGATGAATGACCAATGCGCACATTACAAGGAAATTAAAAATAATGAAATCCTTTTTGAGCGCATTTTTATGCCATTCATTTCTTATCAGGGAATCACCAAAATTGAGAAGTCCACCACCGGATAGATATAGAGATAAAAAGCCAGAAGTGAAAGAAGAAAGAGACGGTGGAAAATATAGAGATAGGGAAGATAGGGAGGATAGGGAGAGAGAACGAGACCGAGATGAGAAGAGAGGAAGAGAGCGTCGCAGCGCTGAACCGCGGCCCGAACCTGAGCGGAGAGAACGAAGGAGCCGGTGAGTTGTGATATCTAATGGATTTAAAAATTTATTTATTTATGTATTTATTTATTCGTTACAAAATTTCAAACATTTATATTAATAAGGTGCATCATAAACTCGTCCGAATTTTTCCGTG
>DVZL01008033.1:0-10448 GCA_018236625.1 Lasaia peninsularis
GCAACCCAGAAGAGAAGCTAGACCCAAACCTAGATTAGGTCGAATTCAATGAATCCCGGTTTCCTCACGATGTCTTCTTTCACCGTTACAGCACTCAGAAAATGTGCATATGTTAGAAAAACTCATTGGTACATGGCGGGGTTCGAACTTGGACAACCCGAATGGAAGTCCCAAACGCGTACCGCCAGGCCACCGAGGCAACTGATATAGTCGATGAGAAATTGTGGAAGCTAAAAAAAAATATGCACAAACTAACTAAAGTTATATCATAAAACATATGTCGTGAGTTTGTTGGGGTTGGAAATGACATTGACTTACATGACCACCTTTCTACTGTCTTCACTCATCGATTATTAAGTAAAATATTTAATTTACAGATATTCTTCGATGACAACATAGAAAGTTCGAGTGGGCATTTATATGGTTTGGGTGCCCCATTTTCAGTGAATGCCAACAATTTCCAAGACAATGGCGAGAATGGCAACTCATCTTGATCTAGCGAAGCTGTGTGTGTGACAAACCGGACACCACTGCCGAGAGTGTTCCACCTTACCGAGTGAACTGGTCTGATGTTTTAAGTTGTCATCGAGTGACTTCAATGTAATTGGTGATAATCCTTAATCTTGAAGCTAAAAGTATTATCTGGAGAATACACTTCACAGGTACCTGTCCTGAATATATACTGGTATTGATTAATAACTCTATCTATACTGCCAATCATTCCACCTGTTTTGTGAAGTTGACATTGTCAAAATTAGCTGCCTTTGTCAGAATAAGATAGCCAGCCCTATGTTAATGAGTTATATGTTTGATATTGAAGACAAATCGTTGTTAGGAGTGTAATTTCCAGGTAGTACCTTTAGCTTCATGATCAAAATCCCTCTGTATGACAGGTGACACTTTGACACCTGTCAAACATGTGATACTTTGACACCTGTCAGACAGATTGTGACATTAAAATGTGATTTTAATTGTGGTTAATATGAAATTATTATAATCAATGATTTCGAAATCACCCAATGACAATTTAAAAATAGCACTTCCGTACAGTTTATACGATGGAAAGAGTTTCAACGTTTACTGATTTGAACCAGATACTTTCGATACACATACATTTATAATTAGTTCAACACCAGCCTACCAATAGATGACCAGCCAAATTAAATAATGTTTACGTCATCAAAGATCGCCTATTTAAATCCTGTAAACGATGTTTTTTTTTCTTATTTTAAAAAATTGTGAATATGTCCTAAGTATGACATAAATGGTGAAATTCAAATATCTGGAACTGTACAATGTTCACAAAAATGAAAACAACGCCCAAAATATACATAGGAATATATACAAATACACAACGTTTTGTATATAGAATTTCCCTGGTGGAATATATAGGTTTTGTTTTTTTTATTCATATGTACAATTGCATGCAATTTTTTTAAAAAGGAGGAAGTTCTTAACTCGTCAATGTTTTTGTTTGGGAAATCTTATCGCAGAAATGGTTCTCTAAACAATGTATCAATATTAATTCAATACTTGTCAAAATGCAAATCTATATCACATAAATGCATAAACACCTTACGGAAAAGACAATGAGAATTGAGTGCTAAGTGTCACGATCCCATCTTGCTTGCCTAACTTCCCCCACTTTCATTACATTATCATTCTTTATACAAATGTGTTGGTTTTGGAGACTCTTGACACTATACTCTGACAATACACAAGCTTTTTAGTCTTGGAAAGAAAACCTAGGTCTCCCGGGGTACGTACAGTCACATTTGCATTTCGTATAAGTTTTGTATTCATTCTTTCCACATGACCAAATCTGGTCATCCTCTTATTCTTTTTTACACAGACCTTTTTTTCAATCGCACTCTCTTTCTGATCTGAGACAATAACGATGTGACTGTTACATATATATATATATACAACAATATATTATTCCTATATATATTTTGTAGATCAGAAGTTCTGTTGGTAATTTACTAATAAACTGCACAATAATAATTACATTTGTAAAAATAAAATATGTCTTATCAAAACCACATAATATGTTTCACAAGAACTAAAAATACTGTTTTTGAGAAAAAAATGTTACTACAAACATCAGTGTTAATTTTTTTTAATTTTTATCAGTAATAAATAACTAAATAGGTAGTGAAATTATTATTCGAACAACACTTAACTACAATTATTTAAATAAATATTTTCCTCTGTTATCATTATGCTGCTGGTCAAATATTTAATACTTTCATCAGAATTTTACGTTTTTTTAATCTCGGCACTGAATAAAAATGATTGCTGCAATAGCATTCTTGTGTTACCAGTAATGTCTATGGTATCTATCGGCGCTAGGTGTCAATTACTATTAGGAGACTCACCTGCTTGTTATCTATTATTTCACAGAAATAAAAATCAAAAGAGTATTATTGGTTTTTAAAACAATACAAATCTTTGTGTTTGTATTTCCATAAACAAAACATGGTTTTGTAAGCACATTTTTTCAAACGGCAATTTTTTTCCATTATATACACATTTTATAAACATTTATTTGTTAATTGACAATTATTTTTAGAGATCACCTGTGGGACTACTTACAAGTTTTTGTTATAACTACATTGAAATAATCAAAATATTATCAATTTTTGTGGAATGGATATTTTTAAACCACATAATAGCAATTATCATTAATCGTCTACAGTGTATTATTTTACAGATTGTTTATTACGGGTGGGGTGGGGTGATGTAACTTTTATGTCATTAAGCAATTATTTTTATATTTTACTGTGTTTGTGATAAATTAATTTGATGCATGTATTTTTAAAATGTACCTAAAAGTTAAATGTAATTATTATAATCATTAATTAAATAGGTTAATATATATGGTGTGAATTATTATCCCTCTCTTTATAAGAACTTTCAAACTTCTTGTTTTTTGTAGTACCTACCTATGACCTAAACTCGCTTATATATTGATGCTATATTGAGAAATATTTCGCTTCTACCTACAAATATGTACTTTTAACTTAATACAAAAATATATAAATACATTGTAGTTCAGTATAGTAAAAGAAGGCTTGCTCTATATGTCTTAAAAATGAATGCACTCGCACACAGGGATCCGAACCAAATATCTTAAATATAAAATTCTTCTGTCACAATGTTCATTCCCGTACTCCTCTGAACGGCATGACCGATTCTCATGAAATTTTGTGAGCATATATAGTAGGTCTGAGAATCCGCCAACATCTATTTTTCATAAGCCTAAGTGTGTGCGCTACGAAGTTCACCTGGTCCGCTAGTATTGTCTATAAAAAACGTAAATATGTAACTAGGTATTCTGAGAGTATATCGAGTTTCATGATCTTTGCCAATATCTAAATATGGATAGAGATATCAATTAGTCGGGTCGGTTCGTTCGTTGTAAGTAAATATTCAACGTTCATGAGATACACCCTGTCACAGACAGCAGAGTCTAAGTAACAGGGTCCCGTTTTTAACATAGGCACAGATACATGCACCCACAATTAGTCGACGATATTAGGTCCTATGATGTGACAGGTGGAAAGTCCGTCAACATATTGGGTACAAATCCCGGGTTTCCTCACGATGTTTTCCTTCACGGTAAGAGTACTCAGAAAATGTACTTAAGTAAGAAAAACACATACATAATCACATAGTTCTAATTATGTAAAGTTCTAATTATGTTACTAATCTGCCTTTTATTGTTGTGTATTTGTGCTTACTAAGATACATACAATCATAAAAGATAGACATTACATCTTTGATTGTCTTGTTTTATATTACTCAAAATATTGTGGTCTTCATTTCCTCAATCCTATAAAGTATCTCTCCCATGAGTGACATGATGCTGGCAGAATCCGTATCAACAGGCCATAAAAATATAATGCAACACAATTATTTCTGGTTAATCTTTTCCTTATCAGTATCGTATGGCAGTCAATCAAACTTCCCAATATCAAGAAACATGCTTTAACTATTTATTAAACATACTCTTTCATTATGTATTAAAATGAGAAACATTTGCAACTAAGAGTGAAAACGTTCACATTTTGTTTGATTTTTATGAAATCTTTTGTATTAATGAATTAAATAACTGATTAAATTGCTATTTTTACCCCTCATGACCATATTCATACGTCAAGTACCTACGGAAAAAGAAAATAAATAATGGTTTTAATATACACTTATTTAAACTTTACACTGTTAAAAACAGTTATGATATGCAATGGATATAAAAATGATTGGAATAAGTACCGAAATCTATCTTGCGGAGTGATTGATGGCATAATATAACAGTGTCATATGGCCCAATTAGTATTACTATTCATGCGCGAGATGAAGAATAATCAATTGACATTTATAATATGACAACTGACATAATGTTTCAGTTTTAGTCAGTGTAATTTCAGGCTCGCAAGCTGAGGTACTTACCTTAGTTTGCTTAGGCATCGAGAAAAAGTAATTACTTAGGTATATATTCATTTAAATAAACTGCAGTAAATACTTATAATTTCATGACTGAAAATTAAGCATAACAAAATATGAACATGCAAATATCTGCAGTAAATTTGAACTTATTATCCCTACTACCAAATAAAGAAGATTGTGCTATTAAAAATGTTTGGAAACACAATCTTCATGATGAATTTCAAGTAATAAGACAGGTACGTTTCTAATTTGTGTGAAATTACAAACGTATAACTAATTAAATATACTCCATCTCTGCCGTTAGTGATCACTGATCAGATCGTATGTATCAGGTCGAAATAGGTTTAACAAATAGGCAGGAATATACTTTACCGCGCGTGCTCATTGTGCTTTGGATAGGTAGTGTATTTACACTTTATTACTGCAAACGCGATTACCGTGAAGATAGATGTTTGTATAAGTGCAGAAATAATAACATTTAAAATGGCATATTATAATATTTGCCTTTGACATGAGTGCTAGTTTAAATTATATTGGAATACCTACATAATGTGAAAAAAATAACACCTATAAACATTCAGACAGGCAACTCATAACCATGGACCCTGCCCAAGACTAGTGGTTTGTTATATTTGTATGTTTGCTAACTAAATGAGATGATCAATTGTTTTGGATGGACTTTAAAAAATGGCAAATTACCTACCGGTTTTTGTAACTGTCTCAATTTGCAAAATCTCAAGTTGCATAAATGTATAGTTTATGAGAAACTAAACTTAAATTGAAAGTGTATGCTTGCATTGCATGGAAAAATTACTACTGCTTTTTAAGAAAAAGGTCACACAGGATATTCTGTCCATGGTAAAATATTGGAAATATTAAGACAGTGCTACTGCAAAATCTGTAAATATTTTTATAGATGCAATTTACAAAATTGAGTAGAAAAAAAATATTTCACACCACGGTTTTTTGACACTTTTATATAATTTTAAAATTTACCACCAAATCAGAATATCCTAGCACCAGTGGCATGCACTCCATAGAGGCACATAAACACTGTTTACACTTTGATATATATTATATTTTATTATAATATATCTAATTAAACTCTGACATTACACTATTGTGATCATATAAACCATGAAACTAAATAAAAAAAATGGTGTCCTAATCCTATGCACAAGCTGCCTTCACCCTGAAGGTAATCAAGATAACCAACCTAGCGTTAGTTTGGTTTACATATCTTTATTATATGGTTGTTTCAAAGCCATTTTTAGCATACCATAACCAAAGGGAAAAATAGGATCTTGTTACTAAGAATTGCTGTCAGTCTGTTGTGTCTGTTAGCAGCCTGTATTTCATGAACAGTGATACTGATATGCAAGTGATGTGATACAATGATGAAAGTGATACTCAGTAGAAATCTTTATAGATTGTTTCTGATGCTGCTTTAGCAAAAAATAAATTTAAAGAAATAATAATGTATACATTTAAGGGAATTTTTTATGGGAACAAATATGACTTTTTGCTAAGTAGTTCATATTTTAAATGTATGTATTTATATATAACAGATGACATTTCTTAAAAATGATTAGAGCAAGTTATTTCTAAACATACACTAGTTAAATATTTAAAATACACTTATTTTGCGGTTTCTACAAATAGAAGCAGCAAAAAAATAGATGAATTTGGCTGTGGGCTCATTGATTTAATTCAGCCACATCAAAATCAAATTAACTCTAATTTTTTTTTATGGAATAAGATAGCGAACAGGCACACGGGTCTCCTGAAGGTTAGAGACAACCGTGGCCTATACACCATAAATGTTGTAGGTGTGCCACTGCCCTGTGGTCTGACTGTATGTGCAAGTCTACTGGCTACCCTACCCTCCAGACCGGAACATATCAATGTCATTATGGCAGCAGGAATAGGTAAGGTGCTGGATCTCTACCCGGGCAAGTTGCTGCACAGCACTCTACTTTTTTACATTCAAAACATTATTTTTTTACCTTCAACACATACACGCCCTCTGAAAGTCACTATTTTACTAATTGTAACTAGATCGCCTCTATGGTTGAGTATAATCCATGTCTGACTTGACTTAAGATGTTCCGTGTACGATTTTCTGGCAACTTCTCCTATGAGTTTTTTTAGTTTATTTGAAACACATAATTTTGCCTGTGATTTCTGCCCGATATGGTGATTGACTTGCATTTCTTACAAAAGATTTGGACGTGACAATTTTTAGTTTTCTTAACTAGATCTTTAATATTTTTTTAGATTGTTCAAAAATATCAATGGGTGGCAATGGATACAGAGTTTCCGGGAGTTGTAGCTAGGCCTATTGGAGAATTTAGATCTACTGCAGATTACCAATATCAACTACTAAGGTACTCTTAATTTTAAATTATGTTTCTAAATTTATTGTGTTTATCAGTTGTCGCGTTGACAACAAAGTCATTATCCTAATTATTATGATGGAATAAAGTTATTAACTATTAAATCTATATATTTCAGATGTAATGTAGACCTACTAAGGATAATACAATTAGGTCTAACATTTATGGATGAAAACGGAAGGACACCACCAGGTTGCACAACTTGGCAGTTTAATTTCAAATTCAACCTACAGTAGGTAAAAATCAATGTTTTAATACTAATTTATAACTTTTTATTAAAATAAAACTTTTAATTTTGCTAGAGAAGACATGTATGCTCAAGATTCAATAGATCTACTTCAGAACTCTGGTCTCGAGTTCAGAGAACATGAGGAGCATGGGATAGAACCTATCGAATTTGCGGAGTTGTTGATGACCTCAGGTAACTTTAGATTATTTATTAAAGTAATAGGTTTATGGGGATTGTTGTTGGTTTAAACCTAGTTGATGTGATATTATAAGCTTTCTCATTATTTTTTTATCTTGTTTTAAGTGTTTCGGGTTATTAACCAATAGCAGTTATATATCCATAAATATTATAAGTTGGTCCTGTCGTTCTTAAGTTATAAAGGTGTAACTAACATGACTGGTTATAAATTACCATAAAATTTTGTAAAAATCTGTTAAGCGGTTTTCATTTGAAAGAGTAATAATGTGAAATAGTAAGAAACTTTCTCATTTTTAATATTGATAGGATTTCAAAAATCAATTATTAAGAATTTCACAGAAAAAGATTATGTATATTAAAGTTTCCAAAATCAGTTACTGATTATTACGGTATTGATTTTCTATTATTTTGGCGTAAATTACATAAAATTAAGCAAATAAATATCTCTTTTGTCATTAAAGCATCTCAAACTTTGAACACTTGTTTAAATTTAATGATTTGCTAATTTTATTTTTCTAAAATAATTTTTACAACATAATAACTTGTGTTGTTTGTTTGACATTACAAAACAGAAGGATATCCTGATTCAAACTTGACCATATATTCTTATAAACAAACTTGCTGCTTATACAGTGTTCTGTGGCCAATATTAGATGAGTTACTGTTACTTAAAAAAGGAAATGATCAATTACTTTTTATTCTCATCACTCATTTGGAACATGCAGGGAAGCTTCAATGTGCTAACATTATTGTTAACCAAAAGCTAGTTTGTAACTAAAGGTAAAAAAGTATCAAGTAATGAAAAAAGTCCTGCTACTACTTGTAATTATGTTATATCATCATCATCATCATCTTGGTGTTAATTTTCTCCACTTGCCTGATGAGCCCTTGCTTCTTAGGATCCTCACAAGATCTTGTACCTGACACTACTAGATCAAAATGTTTATTCCCAATACAGTATGTATTTTCTCGGTCTGGGTCTACTAACATGGCCAAGTCAGTGAAGTAAATTGTGTTACATATAGGTATCAACCAGCAGGGCCTTTTTCAGGCCTATAAAAAAAGCAGGGTCTTTTTTCAGGCCAATAAAAAACCAGGGCTTAGCAATTCTGATGATGTTGAGTATTAGCAAATAACAATTTCATCTATTTATCTTTAGAAAATATGTACTTTATTTTTTTTATTTATTAACTAAAATGCCTTAACGAGTGTGATTTATGTTTTTTGACTTATACAGTTGGTATTTATACATATTTGGATTTAACAGGAATAGTACTGATGGACGATATCAACTGGTTGAGCTTTCATTCGGGCTATGATTTTGGATATCTTCTCAAGCTACTTACCGACCAGAATTTACCTCAAGACGAAAATGATTTTTTTGAAAGCTTAAGGCTCTATTTTCCTACAGTGTATGATGTAAAAGTAAGTAAGAGGAATGTAATAGACATTGATATGTTTTTTATATTAGAGAACATTTTATCTTGACTTCTTATATGTACCGACTGATGCATATTTATCAAAACTGTTTAATGTTTTAAAGATATTTATCTCTACAAATAAATAAAATTGGAGTATCTGTAATCTGTTTGTAATATTAAAATAACTGCTTTTTACTAAATGCATAATATCTATGTTTACAAGGTGCACATATCAAAATAATGTTTTTTTAGAATTTTTGTCTTACGTCTCTCATCTGCGTGTCTGTTTATACCCGCTGATCTTTGAAACGGCTGGACCGATTTTGAAGGTGTTTTCAGCAGACAGCTGATATAATAAGGAATAGAATTTAAAAAAACGCGGACGAAGTCGCGGGCACAGTTAGTTATATATTAATATAGTATATCAAGTACGTCGATACACATGTTTGGCAGTACCTGATGAAGCTGTGCAAGAGCCTGAAGGGTGGGCTGCAGGAGGTGGCGGAGCAGCTGGAGCTGCAGCGGGTCGGGCCGCAGCACCAGGCCGGCTCCGACTCCCACCTCACCGGGATGGCCTTCTTCAAGATCAAGGAGGTAGGGTGGGTGGGGGGCACACACTGTATTCTGAGTGCTCTTACTGTGAAGGAAATCATTGTGAGGAAACCCGGATTTGTTTAATCAAATTTGACCTAATCTTTTATCTATCAATTCTAATTGGGGCTAGATAGCCAACCGGTGTCATCTGATATAATAGGGGATATAGCTGGGACGAATATTGTGAATGTCCATTTTTCTGAGCTTGAGTTCTCTCATTGTATGCTTAGAATCAAAGTGACCGAATTAAAAAAATGCAACTGAGCAAAAAAGTTTTAATTGTAGTATTGAATACATCTTGAATATACCTCTTTCGTGTTTCGTAAACGATTGGTTTTAACCAAAATTGTGGGTTAGTCTTTTGAGTACGCTTTTGAGCGTCTTTTGAGTAGTCATAGGGCCTATCGTCACCAACACCGTGACATTGATTAGGTGGTAGAGTCTTGCAACGACTCGCTCGGATCGGTATTACAGCTTTACCTATTCCTGCCACAATAGCGTCAGTGCTCGACATTGTCGTGTTCTTGTTTGGAGGTTAGGGTAGCTGGTAAACTTACTCACGCAAGAGACTTAGCATCCAAACCTCAGGTTGGCAACGCATCATTTCCCCCTTTGGTGTCTATAGGCGACGTGTATTTCTTTCAGGAAATACATCTGCTTGTTTGCCTTTCAATAGCATAAAAAAAATCTTTATATATCTTGATTGATTTTAAACAAATTTGCGAGTTAGCCTTTGGAGTACCCAATTAAATTGTAAGTTTATATACATACATATTTAGTAAAGTGGTATAATCAAGTATTTTGAGTTAAGTACTTTTATTTTAAGAATATTTGCGATATACCCTCTGCCTACCCCCTCGGGGATAAGGGCACGAAGAATAAATAAAAGTGACATCCATCTCATTTTATTAAGTTTTTTCAGATTTTCTTCGATGGCAACATCGAGAGTACCAGCGGCCACCTGTACGGTCTGGGAGCACCGTCTTCCCCAAACACAAGTAGTTTGCACGACTGTATAGAGAACGAAATATTCTCCTGATTCAACTCCTCCAAGGGTTTTCAATCAAAAACATTATAATTACCACAGTGCTGTGATTTATATAGGATGTACCTGATGAGTGCGGAAATGGTTTATGTTACAATTTTGACTTGTTTTTGTTG
>DVZL01008034.1:0-10447 GCA_018236625.1 Lasaia peninsularis
AAAATTTGAGTGTCTGTATGTTATATTAAAGTAACTTCTTTTTACTAAATGCATATTATGTATGTTTACAACGTACAAATTCCAAAACAGTATTTTTTAGAATTTTTGCAAGTCTGTCTGTTTTTACCAGCTAATCTCTGAATCGGCGGGGCCGATTTTGACGAGAGTTTCACTGGCACATAGCGAATTTAATAGGGAACGACTTAGGCTACTTTTATTATAGAATTTTGTTTTAGAAATGCATTAGATCAAATAATTAATTAAAAACGCAGACGAAATCGCGAGCACAGAAAAACAAAAAAAATACCATTTTTTTTGCAATGACAATTTATCAAATTTTTTGCGCTGAAACAGATCAAGGAAGCTTACTCTAATAAAGCCGCAGGCGACAAATAGTTGCGAATAAATCTAAAAACCCGTTCCACTGTTTACAACACTATTCGTAAATATATTTATATCACACCACTTCATAAATGTCCATAAATGGCGACACAGTAATTGCAGTTAGCAGCTCATAAATTATCGTTATGGAGGACACAGATAGATAATAAATTAGAAAATGTCAATATCTTGGGAAAACCAATTATGTATTAGGTATTACAAATGATATTACTTTAGATTTGTTACATATTTTTTTATCTGTCGTTAGCGAATAACACTCTGTGGCCTAATGTAAGTGCTTCGTACTTCTGTTATGGTTTGCACCCGGGTAGTTAAGTTATTTCAAACTTAAGTAGTTAAATTTCTGAGTACTCTTACGGTGAAAGAAAATATCGCAAGGAAAACCAGACCCCGTGTATACGAATTCGGCCTAATAACCTAAATTATACCAGTATTGAGCCTGGTTTCTCTTCTAGGTTTCAGTATAAAAAAATATTTATTTGCCGAATATGTGTGTTGAAATTGAAAGATTGTTATAAAACAAACGTTTTTAAATATTCATATTTTAAATTCGAAACACGTAATTTTTCACATATAACTTATAATTTAAAACTATTTTTAAGGCGAAACCGATTGGCTATTTATAAATATTTTTCAATTATGAGTTATATGTGTAAAAGTGCATGTGCTTGGAATTTAAAATATGAATATGTGGAAGTTTCACCAAGCGCCAAAGGTGAACAATATAGAATGTTTTTAAATATACCAGAATTGTCTACCACTATTTGGTGTGCAAATATTTGAATACATAATTTATATTTATTTATTGTAAAACTGTATGTGGTAGTAAGCCACTTTGTTTTGATCCCTAGAATAGGCAGACGACTATTAGGTCTTATGTGAAAGTCTACGTTTTAGACCAAAACAGTACTTAAACAGTGGTTACTTTTTTTAAAAAACACGTGTACTTTTCCACTTTATACTTTATTTATCACTTTAAAGTGTAATAGGTATATGTAATAACAGTATTCATATTGATAATATCCCTAAACCACGTCCTTCTTTTTAAAAGTTCTGCCTTTTCAATTAAAATATATTTAATCAATAAATACTTAATCGATTTACATTTCGAAGAAAAAACGCAGCTTTTTAAATATAAAAAATCACGAAGACCGAAAGATTAGTTTTACGAAAAATCAACTTTTCGTGCGACTGTTTGGCTTGAGTCAATAAGTTGCCCGCGAGTGTATTGCCTACCCCATAAATTACCTTGCCTGAAGATATATATGTATGTAACATCGTCCGAATTAAATTATATCATTAACCAAAGCGCATACACCGAATCAAACAGTACACGCCATCAATGCAAATATATGCTAATGTTATGTATCAGATGATCTGAGGGGGGCTCACTTCCTTCCGCAGCGAATTGTGCGTACGCGCCGACTATATGTAAGGGTTTGTAACATCGATTTACTTTCATCAATAGATTACAAACGAGCGTTAAAAAAACGGACTAATAAAATAGAAAAACAAGTTGCAGCAATTCACAAAGGTTTTACAACGGTACTTAAATCTAAATACCTAGATTCTAATAATGTTATAAAGGATGAATGATTTCACGAATATGATGCAATGTTATGGCGTACAATCTCATAAAACGGCCCTCATTAAAAACTTCAAACAAAATAAAGTTTTCAGAAAGCCTGTTATTTGGATGACCAGCAGGTTCTGTTGGCTCTAGAAAACCTGACTTTATTTCATTCAGAATATTAAATTTTGTCATTGGACAATATGACATGATTTAATATTATTAATCAATAAAAATTAATGTCCTATTGTCATTTTGGGTAAAGGACAGGACACTGTTAACTTAGTTTATTTTACTTTTTTATTATTTACATCTACCCACATTTTACTTTATATTAACAATCGTAAACAAAAATATTGTTTACGATTGTTATAATATAAAGTAAAATTACTAAATAAATAATAAAGTTAATATAAAGTAAGTTAATACAAAACAAAAATAACTTAAGTTTTAGCCATCGTTTTTCGTTGTAAAAAGAAAACCAGACGAGTATTCCGAAAACAATTTTGGAAATGCTACCAAAGACCTACGATTAAAAATATAGAATAAATTATCTTCTAGCTTTTAAAATGATAAATATATAATTTATTATTTCTCTCCATCATAATATACAGATTATAAAATGAGTGAACGAAGTAATCTAGTTGTGACTGTTGATCGTAGTTGCCTAAAATTCTGTTGTGCTTCTGTCCAAGCCTCTATCGACCCTTTTATTACCTCAAGACCTTAAATGACTGTTTTATTTTGATTTTAAAAATGATACCTTTGTTAAGCTTTCCCGCGTAACTTGGCCTCGTAGAAACAAGATAGATGTTCAAAACTCATAACCTGATCATATATTACTTTTAGATTATGTGCCAATATGATATACATAATTACTTTATAATACTCTATATATACGAGAAAAGTACAAAATATATTTAAGCTCTCCCTTTTGTTATAACACGAAAATATAAAAATAGAATTATATACAAATGAGATTATTTAAGCCATTTTATAGACAATTAGCTGTACCTGCGACATCATCCGTTTGAATTTAACTAAATAAAAGTAGTCTAAGCTACTCTTTATTACAGTCTGCTAGTGACATTCCCGTCAAAATCAATCCAGACGTATCAGAGATTAGCGGGAACAAACAGACAGATAAAATTTCTAATAAATATTATTTTGTAATATATACCCTGCATAAATATTATATATATTTAGTTGTAGTATATATACTGACGCGCCAATTTTATTTATTTGTATAGAAGATTCAGTATGGAACCTTTTGTGCGCAAATCCAACTTGCTATTGGCTGGTAATTTTTTAAATGGATAAAAAATATACACTTAAACTGTACAACATAAGACTTTAACAGTATTCGCGTTCTAGATTCCGCTCAATGTTTAAACTTGCAAAAATTTGAAGCTGTTTCTGGGTTAGAGAAGTAATTAAACTATTCTAAACTTAGATCCGAACCACAGATTAAACGATTAGTAACACTTTAACTCGATATCGGACATATTTCTCAGTAACCTGTTTTAATTATTCCGCGCTAGTTTTTCTCTGAACGAGTCTACTTGTCGCGTTTACTTTTATCAAGCAAACCATAAATCATGTGACGTTGACGTTTCTAAAGCGGATTTTACACTTGGCTTGCGAGACACTTCGCTAAATTGTCTTTGGTATGACATAATGCAATTTAGTATTTTAAAATAAGAAATAAAAACCACCCCCATTAGCAATCGCACATGGCTTCTGCACATTTTTATGCTAGTAGTTTAAACTACTAACAGGCACACGACTACTAATGGTAACAGACAGCTATTCTACTCTCCAGACCCGGAACACTGCAATGTTATTCTGGCGGCAGAAATCAGTGGTCTTGTTGGTAATGATCCATTTAACTTGCATTTCAAAGTTATCAAGCAGAAAAGCAAATAGTGAATTCTGCAATGAAGACTTAGATGTAACTACACAAACCTGGGGGTTCTCTTTTCTTTTGTATGTACAACTACAGTTTAGACACTGAAACTATGTTTTTCATACTAATATAGCGGCCAGTAAGTACAAGTAAGGTGATTATCAATACCGATGTGTCGTAGCTTTTAGTTGGTTCTTCACATGGTAGATGAAAAATAAATTAGTATTGTCTCTGTTTTAAAAAGATTTGCTATTTTTCATTGAAGTTTGAACCCATCGTGGAAACAAACTTGAGATACAGTAGTTTGATCGTGCCACTGGTAATATTTTCTCAACACTTATACCACACAAATATATTAACATATCCGCCAACAGATTTTGCTTATTACAGCATCCTTAGACCTATTAATTTGATATAACTATAAAATTACTTTAACAATATGACGACATGGCGACGGACTTGCCACATGTCACACATGCATGCACTCATATCTCCGAAGAGTAGCAGAGGTGCTGCTACTCTTTGGAGATATGAGCGTAATGACATTTATTTTTATTTATTAAAGTTATTATAATTTTTAAAAACGAATAGTGAAAATTTTACCATCATTGGCTTAATGGATTGGCTGAGGCATTGGCACCGTGTACTGCGACTTGTTAATACCAGTTATTTGTCTCATACTAGTAATATTATTACATAACTTTAGTCTTAAGGGAAGAAACTAAAACACGTCAAGATAGTCAGTCAACTAAAGCGAAGCTGTCTTTGGAAGGTTTAGTAATATCATGAAGCTAAAAGTTAATATCTGGGAACACTGCTAACAACAACCAATTCCGAATATACAATATTGCTAACTCCTTCGAAACTGGACAACGTCAAAACAAACCGGCCTTGTGAGAGTGAGATAGCCGACCCTATGAGAGTTTAATATTACGGACAGGTTGTTAGGAGTGTAATCTCCAGCTGCCTTTAGCTTCTTGAGTAATATTTATTAGATTAGAAAGGACTTGTGACGAATTGTGGCACGCGTTAGGTATTAACGCCGTAACATTGCTTCTAGTATAACGAAGATAATTGATCTCGATTGAACGCAGTGGATGTTAATGGTATAGTCAGACTTTAAAACGCCTATTTTGTAAATAGCATCATGGAATATTTTTTTTTACAAATTTTGGCCGTCATTCTGTTAACTGTTTGTTCTGCATAATCTCTGGAATGGTTAGACCGATTTTTATGGGACTTTCACTGGCAGATAAATAATATAATAAGGAGTATCTTAAGCTACTTATTTTTGAATTATATAAGATAACAATTAAGTTTAAGTTAGTAATACACTTGAAACACCCACGCAAACACACAAACACGTAAACAAGCGTTACATTAGTTGATTTCCCACGTAAGAAAAATGCGTCCACGACATGTGGACGGCGGTTGGTTCATGCATATTTATAAATATACCCCTCGGAACTCCAAACGGCCCAAACGTACATTCGATACTGATACTATTTCGGCCTCTGATTGTCCAGCTTGATTGCGATAGACATAAACTGAGCTGGATTCATAACTGAGGTATCTGGTGTATAGGTTTTGTTTGAATACGAACAGTGCCCGTGACTTCGTCTGCGTTTGAAATTAACCAAAATAAAAGTTGCCTAAGTTATTCATTACATCAGCTGTCTGCTAGTGAAAATACGATCTAAAGATGAGCGGGAACAGACAGACAGATTGATAAAAAATCCTAAGAGCATTTAATAAAAAACGCTAGGAGCCTCGGTGACCTAGCGGTACGTACTTTAGTCCAAGTTCAAACCTCGCTATGTACCAATAAGTTTTAAAATATGTAAATTTTCTGAGCGCTCTTGCTGCGAAGGAAAACAACGTGACGAAACTCGGGATTCGTCCCTGATATCGAGACAGACTTGCCACATTATGGGACGTAATATTGTCGGCTAATTATGGGTGCTCGTGTACCTCTGGCTACCCTTTCGCCGATGTAGATCTATGGTAGGTGAGTAAATTAAATAAAACTATACACTACACAAATAAATAAAATTGGAGTGTCTGTATGTAATATTAAAATCACCGCTTTTTATTAAATGCGTATGTATGTTTACAAGGTATATATACAATATAAAATATACCATCATAGTATTTTTTAGAATTCTGTCTGTCTGTTTGTTTATACCCGCTAATCCCTGAAGCGGCTGGACTGATTTTGACGGGATTTTCAATGGAAAACAGCTGATTAAATAAGAAATTGCTTAGGCTACTCTTATTCATTTTTTCTTTTATCCACCGCTTATCTATTCCTATCGCTATAACGACATGGTCGTGTTCCGGTCTGGAGGGTAGGGTAGCGGTACACCTACAACATCTAAGGCGACGATTGTCTCTTACCATCAGAAAATCCGTGTGCTTGTTCGCTTCTTTATCCTATAATAAAAACGTGGACAAAGTCGCGGGCGCAGCTAGTATTAAATAAAACTACAAATAGATCTTGGTCTTAATTACAAGCTCAGATTCCACAGATGGGAAAAAACAGTAATCAAACATCAAACAATGTAGAGTACGTCAGGATTATTCATTCATTCGGTGGCCGAGTAGGAATAAATTTGTTTTGATTAGCACGCGCCGAGCGTATTTCAGAGTGTTTGTGTACATGATTATCTCATAATTGGGAGATCTTGATTTTTTAATAACGTGTTCATCATCGTTTAGTTTTATGAATTATTCACAGATTGGCATCGCCCGCGACTTTGTTGCGTCACAATAAACGATAAAAAACTTAACCCTATTACCAAGAGTACGCTGTCAATCTGTCTGTCACCAGGGTGTATATCATAAACTGTGATAGCAATACAGATGAAATTTTCACATCATTACATATTATAAAACTGTAATATGTAATGATGTGAATTTTTTGTCTGTCCCTATGTATGCTTAAATCTTTAAAACTGAGCAACGGATTTTGATGCGTTTTTTTATAGTAGAGTGATTCAAGAGGAAGGTTTTTATGTGTATAACATGTATAGTATACCCGTGTGAAGCCGAGGCGGGTTGCTTGTACGATTTATTTCTGTTGCCGCTTTAATAAAAAATAAAAACTAAAAATGAATAATTATTAAGAATGCTCCCATACAACGAATTGCCAATCTGTGAATTATGAAACAAATTAAGCCATGATGAGCACGTTATTAAAAAATCCGTCAAGTGCGAGTCGGAATCGCACTAGAAGGGTTCCGTTATCTATAAAAATGGCAAATAAATCACTTTATTGTATGGGGGCAGCTTGGTAACAGACAAACAAACGGACAGCGGAGTCTTACTTCCGTTTTTAACCATTGGGTTCGGAATCCTTAAAACGTGGTTCAAAAAGTAGTTTTTATAATAGTGTAAGAAATCAATAAACTAAATAAATACTTAGATAAAAAAAAACAATTCTAAGTAACAAGCAAAATATCTTGCTGGATTTAAGATACTGGATTTAAAAAAGGTTAAAAATCTATATCTAATTTTTTTTTCACATATGTTTATACATTTATCTTACATTCTGTAATCTTAAACCTGTAGTAGACATAATGACTGACTTAATATAGATTTTTTTTTTAATTTTTGTGTGACTTAGACCTATATATAGAACTATTTTAAATTAATCAAAATGTTTCACAAAAATATAGGAAAGTTAGAAATAAACTTATTAGAGATGGCGCTTTATGGCCTAGCTTACGAGATAGCTGTGCATCAAATGATACTTACAGCGACATCTATTATGGAATAGCAGTACTAAATAAATATAAATAAACATTATGTAAAATATTATTATATTATTATATGTATGAAAATTTAATCACTTTCACATGTTATAGAATTATATCGTGATGGTAAACAAGAAAATAAAACACTTATATTATGAAATACGTTTTTTTATTTAATCGGATCAAAATTATCATCAATATTTTTTTTATAATTATAAGACCAAATCTTGACTAAAAATATTATACATAATTATTATGATACAGCGAATATGAAATATTGTGTAAAATTACATTTATTTTATTCAAAGAACTAGCTTTCCGCCCGTGGCTTCGCTCGCATGGATTATTTTAATAACATAGTTAACTTACTTGCAAAGATCAAAATTTTTTGCTACTTATAAATACTTATTACGTAAAAACATACCCTCTTTTTAATAAGCTGTTTCACTGTAAAATTTTATCCAAATTCTTCAAGCATTTTTTTTGTGAAAGAGTATAAAACATCCATAAATTCATACTTACAAACTTTTGCGTTTATAATATTGATAAGATAATAAATGTACTTTATACATAGAAAACATTAGTATTGTCTCAATCGAAAAAGAAAAAAATGTAATTATTTTTGTTAAGTCTATCGGTATTTTTCCACCGACCTATGCTTAACAGTTTACTAAGATTTGCGATTTTGTCTAATAACTTTCGTATAATGTTACAAAAACAATAAACATACGAAAGAAACAAATTAATATATTTAAAGACAATGTACTTATTTTAAAATATCAATAATTGAAACGCAATAAAACTGTAAAAAATAGCTTTATTTACAACATTAAATTCTTATTATTATTTTAAAAAGCGCAAAATAAAGTGTAATAAAATGTATAGGTATGGGATCATATTATATGAAGTATGACCTATCTTACAAAAGAAGAATCATCAAAATCCTTTTGTATTTCGCAAAGATATTATCTCTTATTCTTAAAAATTAACAAAAATAAAAATCAATCAACTAATCGTAGGTGCACATTCATATGTCCCCACGATTAGCCAACGATATAAGTTGCTAAGTCCGTTGCCACATCTGGTACAAATCTTATTAAATATTTTCCTTCGCCATAAGGGTCTGCACTCAGAAAATGTACTTAAGTTATAATAAATTAAAAACTTATTATTTTTTGGGTTGCTCTCAATGAGCCCTTTAATTTGATACCCATATTGTAGAAGTTCTTTAAATACAACTATTCCGCCATCTTGGTTGGTACACCATATTGGATTTAGAATAATGTCATGCCTTATCGTACATTGTCATCCAAACTAAACATGTATACAAAATTTCAGCTCAATCGGTTGAAGATATTTAATTCAAAACTGAGTTCTAAGATTCCATCCGAACATACATACTTACATAGATATAATGCAAGTTAAATAAAAGCCTTTAAAAATTGGTAAAAAGCAGGATTCGAATCTTAAAGACCTAAGATATATGATTCTATATTTTCTGATCTAAACATATATATTTAGTTAAACCAACAACCTGTGGCCTAACTTGAGGATAAGAGAAATAGACTCAAACTCCAAACACACATGCTAATGAGCCACCGCTATACCACCAGCGCAGGTCCGTCACACCGGCGACCGTTGGAAAACGAAAAAAAAAAGTTAAAAACAACGGTTTTAAAAAACCGACCCATGTGCGTCTAATTTTATTCCCCTGTTCACTGGTTATGAAATAAATGCAAATTTATGCGCTGCCCCGATCTGCGAGTTTATCGGGTGCTATCGCCAATACGATATTTTTTTGTCTACCCGCAATATGGGGTAAAAAAATAATTAGGCCTATCATGGTGTGTATATTCCTGGTAATGTGTAATTGGTGTAATCGGACCGCAAAGTCTACCGTTGTGTCTACATTATGTGTTACGTAATAGATTGATTTAAATTGAGAAATATAAACCCACGATTTAAGAATAAAATTTACATTTTACTTGTGGAATTTAAATATCTCTCTTTTTATATTAATTCTACACGATGCGTGTGTAAAGTTCAAAAATTTACCAACGTATCGGAGCATAAGAACACTTCTTATTAGAAACTAAGAGAGGACTTCTCTTTTTTTATTATTTTTTTAAATAATGATCACAATTAAGTTACAATAATAAAAGTTAACGATTATGAATAAAAAAATAATTAAAAAATGGTTGCCGGAAAAGAATCGACACAATATTATGTCGATTTTTTTAAACAAAGAAATAAAAGAATTGTATGCCATGGAAACGTCATATGCCGATAAATATATCTGTGAAGCAGCTTTACTTATTTACAAGTTTATTACAAGAGTTGGTGGTGGATCAATATCAACACGCTACATACCTTCTATTAGTTAACAAGGAATAAATATGTATATTATTTACTAATACTTTATTTTGACTACCTTATCTACCCAATATTTACTACCATAATTTTTAACCGGCCTTAAAAAATATTTTTATTTTTAATTCTCGATTCGTATGTGGTTTTTGTGATAGCGAACGTTTGCTCTGCGATAGACTCAACAAACTATAAATGGATTTTGACGATAATTTTTTGTAAGTGAAGTAGATAAAATTTCATCGAAGGTTCCTAAATTAAGAAATAGTATGTGACACTAAGAAGATCATAGAATATAATAAAATAACTATTTATTGTGCATTAAAAATAAATGTTTTTCAGATTTTTCTGAATAAGCATTTCATTGCCCGGGATTGGCGTAAGCCCGAAGTGGCGATAGGCGTGCCACCTATCACATCAGGGCCCTAATACCTTGGCTAATCGTGG
>DVZL01008035.1:0-10446 GCA_018236625.1 Lasaia peninsularis
AATCAAGCTTAAAGATTCCGCTACATACATACATACATACATACGTACAACCCAAGCTAATAAAAGCGTATTAAAAAGTAGTAGTTTACACGGAACGATATGAAGATGTAATAAAATTTATTTGTTTTTAGTTTTATAAGCCCTAATGATGCTGTATAAAGTGAAGATGGTTGGCTAAAGTTTAATTTAAAAATAAAAAATATTGTAGAATAATACAAGTGTGTGTTTTAAGGGAAAAAGTGAATACAATGAAATTCCATCAAGTGCTGAATATGGATAGCATAATTTATATTATCAATAATCACACAAAACATGCGATATTTTATCACATACACCGAAAGGTATTCAGATTCACAAGTTGAAGCTAGATATTTACATATTCCAAAATATTCACATCTACCAAGCGGGAGCTGCGATCTTAAGTATATAATGCATTTGCCAAGGTTTTAAATGAAAACAAGGTCTTGCGCTCTGTTTTACTTATGAACCGACTTCAATAACGAGGTATTAATTTTTCCGTATATTATATTTTTTTATTCTATGAGTTTTGTCAGTTTATCAATTTTTTATGAATTAACTATATTGTTGACATCTATGTTGCAGACTAGTCTTGGGTATGTATATCTTCGTATCCGCCTATTTCTCCGAGGATAAGGGCGTGACGATATTTTTTGGTTTTTGTTACGTAATCATCTTCCAAATTTGTTTTGTCACATAGAAGTGAAGTTGGCACAACTCTAATCTCAGGCAACCAGTGGCCTACCCGATAATCGAACCTGGAAATACCATGTATGTATGGGGTGCTTTGGAGTTTTTGCCCGTGTTGGTCTGGACCCTTTGTGTAGAATACACCAACTATCTTCTTACCAGGCAGCTCGTAAGAGGCGAGCATGGGCTGATTCGGTCACTTTCAACAGGACCACTGGTGATAAAGTGCTGTGCAGCGATTGTCTGGGTAGAGATCCATCGCACCTGACCCCAGGACAGCGGTACATAGTCTATAGTGGATATAGGCCACGGTTGACCCATGTAACTGATCGTTGTCTTATTTCATAAAAAAACAAACCGGTAAAACAAAAAATAATAATCCTAACATCCCACGGTACCCTGATGAAACACTGCATTTTAAACGCAAACTTACCATAGTATATTCATTCAGCTCTAGCTAAAAGTCGATGTCTAAACAAAAAGTGCTATCCAAAAAATAATATAAAAGATTTAATCCATTTATCCCTCAATTCTATTTTGCGAGAAACTTCTTATTCAGTCAAAAGATGGAAAAGCGTCGAGGCCTGAATCGTATGATTTGAGATCGAGCCCAGGTATTGGGCTAATACCATAAGTCTAGGTTTTAGATTTCAAAGAACGTTTGGAATAAATGGATTTCTGTATACGCCTGCTTTTAGAATAAATTACTGAATAAAGGGTTTTATTTACATAGTGAAATAGATGCTGCTTTGCTTTGCTGCTAACCTTCACGCCTATTTTTCTCGAAGGCAGAGGCAAAAATGTGTTAGTATAGCATTCACGACTCGTAAGTCCAGTAAATATACTAGAATACCGACGATTAGCCAAGGTACTAGGTCCTATGGTGTGTTAGGTGGCATGCCTATCATCACTTCCGCCACATTCCAATCCCGGGCAATGTAATGATTACTCAGAACAATTTGAAAAACATTTAGGGACCCGACTCCGACCTGGGAACTGAACCCGGGAACTTACGCAACTAACGGTCTTAGCAGGCGACAGCCGTACCTTTACATTTTATTCAAATTCAAATTTTTATTCAAAGATATACCAAAACTCTAGTCTAAATTTCGCTTTTTTATAGAAAAGGAGGCAAAGATCAAGAGGGTCATCTATTGGTAAGTGATTACAGCCACCCACGAATACTCACAACACAAGGAGTATCACAGGTGCGTTGCTAACCTCTTAAGTCAGGAATGTCCTTGAAGGTTTCTAAGTCGTATCTATTTGGAAATACCGCAGTTGGAAATTTGTTCAATTACCAAATCAAATAAAAATAAATGCCTTAGGAATCGCGTGGTGGAGGAGCGCCACGCATCAAGGTGGTAAAATTGGTATTTTCAGCTCTATCGCGATGTCCTAACGTAAAATTCAGCAGCAGCATACAGTGCTCTACTCGGGAGTAGAACCTGGAACCTCGTGCGTCAAAGTTGGACATTGATACGGTGGACCACTGAAACGATTAATAAAGTCCAATAAATTTGAAAATGTTTTTGTCTCATTATGCGTAACTTTCTCTTACACACCTGTACAGATCGCGACGATACGTTTTATGTGATTTTTGTCTATTTTTTATCCTAATATAGTTTGTGTGGGAAAACAAAAATACTTTAAAACAAGGAGCTAGGGGCGGCGAACATATTAACTTTATTTATTCGCTTCGCAAAAATATAAAAAAATAATCACCATTTATAAAGATTCTTATGAATTTACGAAAACTCCAAGCAAATTCCGGCGAACCAAGAACAAACGGGACAGAAACAATTTACAATATAGTGGAAATATTCAATTTCACCGCTTCCGAGGTTAACATTATTTCACGGAGCACGTTTTCTATTAAAAATTCACATGATAATGTAGTAATACTGGAAAAACACATAATATACATTGGATTTGTAAGTAGCGCACGTATAAAATGCCTAATGTCAAAAATACTCGGAAACACCAAGTTCCACTCAACGTTTCAATTTACATGTGAGACGTGGCTTCGCTTTTCTGTGAATAAATGATAAAATTTCGATTTAAGAACCAAATCGAAGTCACTGTATACTTTCGTGTATCGGGTTTTATGTGCTCTTAAATAAATATATTTTAGCACAACGTTATCACTTAGCAGATCCAAGATTAGAATTAAATAAACATATGTTTTAACTCAATATTGGTAAAAATATAATCATGACGCTAAAAGTAACTATTTTTTCAGATAAACTGATCAAACACTTATGAGAACAAGTTGCCCCGGATATCGGTCAATGGATCTTGTGACTAGTGATCAGAAATACCAATAAAAAATTGTTTTAACTCAACATTAAATCTTAAAGGATATTCGAGATCAGAAACCATAAAGAACTAAGAATAAATGTTTTGCGAGTTCTAAAGAAGTACATTATAGATTCTACGTTCAATGATATTTCTATATCATTGAACGTAGAATCTCGGTCGGTGGAGTTTAATTCTATATTTGGAACATAGACAATTTTGTGTTTCTCTATAAAGATAATGTTTTGATATTCCTTAATCAAAATGGTGTTAACAGGTTGTGTTAAGTGTCTCTTAAATTTGGTTGTATGATGAGAGCAATGAATGTGGTTTAGCTAGGTCAGTATGTAGGGATTATGACAATTGGCACTCAATACCTCTGTCAACTTCGCAAGAAATAAAATGGCGTGAAAACATGCGTCTTCTTTAAATGTTAATTAAAAAAAATGGTGTTTTACAGCAATTTTAGAGTTGTACAGGATTATCTATAAATTATCAATTAATTTAAAAAGTTAATTATTTATTTTTAAAAAGTTTTTATGGTTGATTTTCAACATACTGTATCTATTTATGAGAAACTCTAACCAACAGAAAATGAGATAGCACGTTTATTATAGCTAAAATGGTTATTATAGAATGTAATAGAGCAACACTTTATTATGCTCCAAGAAATAGACAAAAATAAAATAAATATTCATAGACTAAACAATATACAATGTCGTGTATACACCACCGGCATAACATATCATGCATTGTGCATAATAACTAAAAAAAAATTATGTTGCCCATATACACGAAGCGGTAGGCAAAGGTATATAATGCACTCATGATTGACCAACGATAAATCATTTGTATATGTTTTTAGGGCTCCGTACAAACGTACAAACTTTTAAGTTTGTAATATTTGTAGGATTGACAGTTCATATTACATCGCATAATGTTTGTTATGTTAAAAGAAACACAAAGGCGATAAGTGGATGACGTATTTATTAAATTAATTCATTAAATATTTACTCGACATTGCTCGTACCTGAAACAATGAATTCGCAGCCCAGGGATTAGGTATGATTGTGGCCGCCCTAAACATCCAATTTTATCTCCCAAGTAAAAACGGGAAGGTCATTAGAGCATAATCCTATAAACTGGATTAGGCTTAATAGAGCCGAAGTTAGTTGATTAACGGCGGATGAATTTTGTTTCGTCTTCCATTTCTGTGTTCTGATAATAACTAATTTAATACTAGCTATGCCCGCTACTTTCTCCGCGTTCGAGTTTAATTGTTTTATTTTAGACATTTTAAAATAAGCCTAAACCGTTCCTTATTAAATTAGCCGTCTACCAGTGAAATACCCAAAAATCGGTCCAGCAGTTTCAGAGATTAGCGGGTACAAACAGACAGACAGACAAACAGATGGCAATGTGCACTTTAACATCGCGTCTCTGAATTGACTCGGCCTTAATATTACGTCATTTTCATATCTAACTCATTCCAATTTTATTTATTTGTTTAGATATAGATCAACTTGTTGGTATAAGTTTATTCAATCAACATTTAAATGCGTGACTAACTGCCCTGCAGTTTCTCCCGTACTTATTTGAAATAAAAATAGTCTATTAAAAAAACTATTAAAAACACGATACTATGATCACTTAAAGTTCAGTCATGTAGAAATAATGAAAGATGAAAGATTGACTAAACAGATATACAATGTGAATGTGGATGGCTGTGTATCCGGGGAAAACTCGATTGACATTCCAATATCAAATAGCTCGCGTATTATCCAAGGGAGGTGTTAAAAGTCTCCGAAACTGGCTGTTTGTATGAAGATTGTAATGAATGTGGAGGAAGCTAAACAAGTAGCTGGATCATGACACTTGACACTCTGTGCCTACTCTGCAAGGGACCAGGCGTGAAGATATGTACGTTATAAATATAAATAATTGACATAATATGCTAAAGTATTTAATATTTATAATCTATAATAGTGAATACTAATAAAATATGTAAATAATTTATAGAAATATTTGCACACCACAATGTGGTAGAATATGTTGGTAATACACATATTTCAAAAATCACTTTTTGTAGCTTTTCTTTCATTTAAATTGCTTTAAGGATTCCTATCCCTAATCAAATAGTTAATTAATTTAAATTAAAATAAATAAAAAGTAATGTAAATATGTTTACATTCCAGCAGCTTTTTGTATCTAAAAGTTCAAAATTAAAGTTATTTATCGCATAACAAAGGAGAGCTGAAGTTGTACCGTTGTTTGAAAGTGCAAGGTGGGTACTTAGTCTTGGTAAAAGTTTATTACTAAAGTTTATAACAGAGATTTTAAAGTTATGAATACCTTGTTCTATGTGATATAAGCCATTGAATAAAATAAACAATATCGTCACACCGATATCTCCAAAAGCGTAAAGGGGTGCATATACACTCACGATTACCGACAATATTATGGTTCTTGATGTGATAGGTGGCAATGGATGGCAATGGATGATAAACTGAAAAAAAAAACTGATAGGAATAAGTTGCCCTACCCAAAAAATTGTAATTGGGACTTGGTGCGTTGAAGTCACTGACTCCACTCGATCAGAGAGAGATAATTACTAAAACATACTTACATTTTAAAAAATATTGCATCTTTTTTATGGAAAAAGGAGGCAAACGAGCTAACGGTTCACCTGATGGTAGGTGACCACCGCGGCCTACGAACAATCGCAACACCTGGGGTATCATATTATATATGGGGTATCGCATTGCCGATCTTTAAGAAAAGAGTACGCTCTCTTTTTGAAGGTAATTAAGTCATATTGCTTAGGGAACACCCGTGCCGTCGATAACTGATTCCACATAAGTGTAGTACCTTTCAATTTTTCAGTCATCATCATCATTTTCGGCCCAGCTTATCTGGGGTCGAGTCTACTAATACATTTCGACCGCACCGTTGCTCGAGTGGTAACGCCAACAACTATTCCGCGAGTCTTGGGTTTGATTTCCGGCAGGGGCAGGCATTTGTGTAATATACAATATGTCTGTATTTCCGGATCTGAATGTATATTAAATTTATTCCTGTATATCTATGAGTACTCAAGTATTTCAATATATTAGTATCGTTGATTGACACCCATAACACAAGCATATAATTTGCTTACTATGCAATTTATTATTTGTCTAGGGATATTTATTATTATTATTATTTGCGCTATAGAATTCTACTCTGTTTGCTTGTTTGTTGTATGGGAGTCGCCTCTAAATATTAATTTTATTCTATGTTTATTATATATATTATATATATTTCACAGAGGATGTATTTAGAAATACATTCTCTGTGAAAATTTTAACTTTCAAGCTATCTACTGTTTATAATATATTGTCTGGTGACAGACAGACATCAGATTCTTAGCAATAAATATCCAGCGTCGAGATTTCGGTCTCTATACAAGCTGAGAGGGTTCCGTTGTAACCTTCACCAAAACACGTGGAGAGGATTGACTTTTTTTCATATAATATCTACTTATTGTAATTCATTTTTTAAGCATTTTTTTTATTTTCTTTTTTTTAATTGTTTTTTTTATAATTTAAATATTGTTAAATTTTGGTGTTTTGGTTAGTTGCAATAAATATTTCTATATTTATTTCTATTTCAATAGGATATCGTTATTACATTAAATATCGCAAATATTTTCTACAGATTAAAAACCGTCCGCATTTTCAAGACAATATTTGGGAGTGAATTAAATATAAAACTTCGTAGTATCTTGTACAGTTTTGTGTACTCGGATACACCGGTACTAAAAACTTACTTGTAATAAGACATTAAACACGAAATTATGATTTTTTTATTATTTTAACACATGATAGACAAGTCAGGAGAAGGCACGCAAAACAAACTTTCCGCAATCACATTAAAGTACCAAGATATAAGATAATATTCTTATTAATCAATTAGCTTTTTTTTCGTGACTCCATCCGCATGGGTAGCAATGATGTTATGACGCTACACCCGTGTCATGTTATACACAAAACCAGGTGTAAATGTTAATATTTCAATGGCAAAAAACAGCCTGTAAATAACACTGACGTAAAAACATAAAATCAGATAATATAGCCAAGTTTAAATTTTAAATTTATCTCGTATCCTGCGGATAATTCTCGAGTAAACGCATAACTTACCTCGGATAATAGTTTACCCACTGGCTAATTATCGTTCAGTCTAAAATGGAGTAGTGATTATGATGACGATGAGATGATGATTATGAAAACATCTTTACCTACTTAATAAGATCCTCGCACATTTTAGGTCTTAACTTACGATTGTAGTTCCACCGTTTATAGTGGGGTTTTGTTGTGACTGTAATTTCTGAACTACAAAACTTAATAGATACCTTAAAAAAATACGACATAATTTGTAAGCTATGTTATATTTTACAAAAATAATAAATGAAATTGGACTGCGCGTTCCTGAATTATGGCCAAGTTGAGATTTTGGGTTTTTCTCCTCTTCCACGGCACACCCTTAAGTAAACGGTATAAAAAGTAGTTTATAACCTTCATGGGCACTACATAGGCTACCCGACAACCTACGATTCGTCACGATCGGTATAGCACTTTTAGCGTGAAGCGCAGCCGGGAAACTGACAGACAGACAAAAAATCCAAAAAATATTTTTTTAATATCATGATTAATGTACAGTATTCACTCTTCTACATTTTTAAAGTAACTTCACGCCTATTATCCCCGAACGGATAAGCAGAGGTATGCTAGTAGCCACGAATCGTAAGTCCAATAGTTTTACTAGAACATTCACGATTAGCCAAGGTACTAGGGCCCTGATGTGATAGGTGGCAATCCTATCGCCACTCCGGGCACATTTAAATCCCAGGCAATGTAATGCTTATTCAGAATAATCAGAAATACATTTAAGAAAAGTTCTAAATTTTTATATTACTGTTATACCAAATTCTCGAATTTATTCCATAACTTGAAACAATAATGTTTGTAATTCAGACAAAAACTCCCCATCAAATACCCATCACAAAGCCACATACAACGTGAAAGTAATTCGATGAAGCCGTAGTCCCACACAATAGTTCTTCAAATGTATACTATCGGAGAGTTATACTGCAATTGTGAACTTGTAACAAAGGAATACGCGACTGTTCTGGGGAACTGTAGCGGGATTCCTTTTCTGAAGTTATAGATTAACATTTTAATTACACATAATACTAAATTCGCTCGCGGCCTCGTTACTATCTTGGCATTGTTGGCCGTAATACTGGAAAATGTTTAAATATTTCTTTTTGTCTGAGAAATATTATGGCTCCCCGTGTTGATGTTGGACTCCATTAAAATGTATAGCTTTTTAACCAGACACTTTTTAAGAGACGAGTATTTTGGATGACTTTTGTGAAGAATCACGCGTATGGATCATCGCTTTATCTTTTTTGGTTACCATGTAAGTGCTCGAAACTGTAGTTTGCCTTTCTACCAATTTCCTTACCATTAGCAACGCATCAGTAGTATCTGCGATGTTTGCAACGGTCTTTCACTATCGCTCACCAGAGTCACCTGTTAGAATACAAGAAACTAACCAAGTGCAAGCCCGACTTGCACGCAGAAGGTTCCGTACTATACACACAAATAAATAAAATAAAATAAAAAATAAAATAACCGCTTTTTACTAATTGCATATTGCATAATATGTATGTTACATACAAGGTAATTAGACAGAAATAGTATTTTTTAGATTTGTCTCTGTCTGTCTATTTGTGCCCGCTAATCTCTGAAAAGCCTGGACCGATGTTGATAAGAATTTCACTGGCAGATAGCTGATGTACTAAAACTAGTTTAGGCTACTTTTGTTTTAGAATTTTATTCTAGAGATGTAGGTATGTAATTAAATAAAAACGTTGACGAAGTCGCGGGCACAGCTAGAAGATCATAATATCGTAAATATGTAATGAAGGTAGCATATTCGAACATATCGTATGATATCTCAACGTTTGTGATTGACCTGGTTCAATAAATCATAAAAGAGTTACCACAATGAGTCCTAAATCTAAACACAAATAAGGAATCGTTGAAGCAAACGTTATATAAGGATATAAACGTGTTTGTTGTATAATTCTTACATATACATATCTTCACGCTAGATCCCTTGTGGAGTAGGCAGAGAGTATCGAGCTTAGTTTCATCCACATTCATTAATCTCTTTATGAAGACATATAATCTCGACACCACCCTCGGATAACACATAAGCTATTAAATCGTGGTATTATTCCTTATCATGTATTGACCGTTTTGTTAACCAAGAAATTAGCGTACTTTTTACTTCAAAACACACACTCTTATTTCACATATTCTGGAATAGTACATGCGTGTTTTTTGAAAAAAAAGTGTAGGAAAAATTCCATCAAATGTCTTGTCTTTATTTAAATGACTTTTTTTATGATATTGGAAGGCAAATACGCAGACGAATTTCCTGATGGTAAGAAATACACGTCGCCTATAGACACAAAAAGGTGGGAATGGTGCATTGCCAACTTTTTGCCAATTGCCAATTCTGAGGCTGGGTATTTAAGCCTCTTGCGTGAGTAAGTTTACCGGCTACCCTATCCTCCAAACCAGAACACGACAATGGAGAGCACTGACGTTATTGTGGTAGGAATAGGTAAGGTGGTACTAATCCGGGCGAGTCGTTGCAAGACTCTACCACCTAGTGAATGTCACGGTGTTGGTGACAATAGATCCTGTGCTCGCCTCTTACGCGCTGCCTGGGTAGAAGGTAGTTGGCCTATTCTACAACGGAACCCAGACCAATACATAGTAAAAATAATTAACGGTGACTTGTGCAGATGTCATGAATTTCTCAATTACCATTTTTTTAGATTTTTTGTCTATCTGTTTGTACCTGCTAATCTCTGAAACAGCTGGACCGATTTTGAAGGGACTTTCACAGGCGGACGTAACAAGGAATGGCTTAGGCTACCTTTATTTTAGAAATGTATACAATAAAATAATTAAATAAAAAAGCGGACGAAGTCGTGGGAACAGCTATTGAATAAAAATGTCACAAAAACTACCAGAGCCCTGAGTTTGCTAAGATCTCATTTACTCGTTAAAAATCCAAAGGAGAGCAGACGATTAATTCGTGCTGTAAGAGTTCTGTCAATATAAACACAACATTTAGTCAATTTTGAATTCAAGGTAGTTGATTTTAGGAGGGCTTGTCAATATTGTATTCCTCATGAACAATTTATGAAGGTTAATTTAACAGAGCCTCGATGCCAAGTAGTACACTTCGGAATTCCATTTCGGTGGTCCAGGTGCAAACCCTGACATATACAAATTTTATTTATTTTTATTTATTTATTTATAATAAAAACACATGATCCACTTATAATTCTAAAAAACCCTGCCTCCTGCGCTAGTATAA
>DVZL01008036.1:0-10445 GCA_018236625.1 Lasaia peninsularis
GCATTCGTAATAGTGTGATCAGAGAAAGAGTGGGATTGAAAGAAAGTGTCGGTGTAAAAATGAGAAAGGGCATGCTCTGATGGTTCGGTCATGTAGAAAGAATGAATGACGAAAGATTGACAAAGCAGATATACAATGCGAATGTGATGGATGGATGTAGATTGTAGGTATCCGGGGAGACCTCGTTCGACATTCCACGACCAAATATCTGGCGTATTATCCGAGGGTGGTGTCAAGAGTCCGGTGTGTATGCATGACGAGAATGACGAATGTGGAGAAAGATCTGCCTACTTCGTAAGCAATATGGCGTCAAGATATTCGTAAGCAATATGTATGTATGTAAGTTATTTACCTAGATGATATGGTAAATTCGTTTTTTTTTCAGTTTTAATACGTTTATATTATTCACTTAAAATAAGGGGAATATCGAAGACTGACGGAAAAAACCCGGACGCCATTACTTCCTTTCTACTAATTCCTTCCAGTGTATGATGACAAATGGTCTTGAATAATGAGGCTTTTCAGTGCTGAAAGGATTGTGGGAATCGGTTCAGCAGTTTCAGGTTTTGATTACAAAACAAACAATGAAATTGTTGCTGTTTGTGATGAATGCAATCTGTTTTGTCCGCTTTTTAAAGTTTTTGCCGCTCATACATAGGTACATAGGTATACACAGACCACAAAAATACCAAATTGGCGTAAGTGGTCTGTGTAGGTATAGGTACGACTATAATTATATAGATTTAATGACAAGATCTGACCTGGTCCAGGCTTGATCAAGAATAGACGAACAAATTTCCACATTTATATTACAATACTAGCTGTGCCCGCGACCTCGTCCGCGTTTTTATTTATTTAATTTATTTTATAGATTTCTCAATTAAAAGTAGCCTAAGCCGTTCCTTACTGCATTTGCTGTCTATCAGTAAAAGTCCTGCCAAAATAGGTCCAGCCGTTCGAACATGGACTACCCGAATGGAAGTCTAAAGCGCTAATCACTAAGCCGCCGGGGCTGTCGTTTATATCTGTAATCCTCTTAATATTTGCATTTGACTTTACAGGAAAAGGCGGAGCTGATATCATCAATAGACTACGAGAGTGTTACAACATTCGAGAGCCCCTACGTCGAAGCCATCAAAGGTCTTTGGGCAGACTCCGGCATCCAGGAGTGCTACGATCGCAGGCGAGAGTACCAACTAACCGATTCGGCGAAGTAGTAAGTTGCTGTTTCTTAACTATAAGATAATCGCCTCCGAGTTTCACGCAAGAGGTGCCAGGTTCGAATCTCGGGTAGGGCAACATGTTCTTAAGAGATATTTTCAGTTTATCTGGGATTGGATTTTTGTCCGATATGACGACGGATTTTATATCGTAGGTACATAAGTATGTACCTCTCTCTTTCAGTGATATGTGCGGGACGGTTTTTTTTTCTTATTTAGGCATAGATCATGTTTTCCCCCCTAAATAATTTATCTCCTGTGACTTCATCATAGTAGTAAATAAACTAGCATGTGTACTACTTATCTTAGATCTCGTCTCCGCTTATTTTAAACAAGGTCAAGTTTCATTGTTTGACAAATTTTTAAGGAAGAAAAAAATACACCAGACATCACTTGAACCTGTGACCTATGTCATTGTTCGAGTTTAAATAAATGAAAAAACCTACCGTGATAGGTGAACAACATTTTAAAAAATCGGACAAGTGCAAGTCGGACTCGCGCAAAAATGGTTCCGTGCCGAAATTATTGTCTTAAAACGGCAAATAAACATGTTTTACACATACTACTTCATTTTAACTTTTAAGTGAATAAATGACTACATATTCTGAGAATACATCAAGGGAACCTTGTCGTTTTTACCGCGATCTGAATATGAATAGCGACATCTATTGGTCGAATTGGATCGTTCGTTGTGTGGGAGCTGTTTTAATTATTTGATGACAGTTGACATCATCTGTGAAGATGTCAACTGTCAAACTGTAACGGTTTATGAGATAGAGCCTGGTGGCACACAGACGGTTAGCGGAGTTTTAGTCAATATTTATGCATATTTATGTTTACAAGGAAGACATAACAAAATAATATTTTTATATATTTTTTTCTGTCTGCTTTTACCCGCTAATCTCTGAAACGACTGGACTGATGTTGTTTGGACTTTCACCGTTAGACATCTCATGTAATAAGGAACGTTTTAGGTTACTTTTATTTTAGAAATGTATAAAATAAAATAATTAAATAAAATCGCGGACTAAGTCGCACGCGCACATCTACTATAAAAATAAAAACCTTTAATTATCAGACAACCAGAATAGAGACTTCCGTGTTCCATTATATATATTTACTCACAATTATTGCAAAGTTTAAAAACACTATTTAGCATTGACTTTGAGGTGATTAAATAATAGTTACATAACTCGATCTTAATCTTAGCTTTTAGGGTTCCGTACTTGAATGTTAAACACGGGACCCCGTTTGAAAGACTCCGCTATTACTCTGTATTATCACTTGGCTGTATCTCATTAACTTTTGCTTGTTGCAATTTGCACGGGTGATTTATTTCTGTTGCGCTATAACAGCAATTATACTAAAATAACAGCATAAAGTAGATATATTTACATACTAACATAGTTATCATACATCAAAAGAGATTTAAAATATTTACCAAATATTTAGTTATACATTAAATTTTAATTTAAATAATTAAATTAAATATTTAAAGCGGGATACGACAAACGTTAAAATACGTAAAACGTTATTTTTATAGTTAACGGGTACGAAACCATTCGTGCGCGGGTTCGATTTGCACTTGGCCGTTTTATATAGATAAAACAGTACAGAACCCTTTGTGCGCAAGTTAAACTCGAACATGGCGGTTCTTATTATTATGATATCGCATTCGTTATGTAAAAACGAGAATTAAAATACTTCTCTCATTTGAAGTTTAATTTAAAAATGACTTGCAGAATTCTTGATAGTGATTAGACAATAGTGATGTGCGAATACGATCTTGGACTTTCGATTTTCTTAAACCAAGATCAAGACTTCAAGTGTTCAAGACTAATACTGAACAAGAAATACTTGATCTCGGTATTAATGTTGCGTTTCTCGTCAATATCATAAATATTGGTAGGCCAACAACACTAAAAATAACGATGCGTTGCCAACGGAATAATACGATGTCAGAGTATTATCACTTTACCATCTACGCTATCTTACCCAACAAACCGCAACACGACAGTGATGAGAATGATGAAATTAAGTAATACCACCTTGTTACCCATCCGGGCATATTCTAAGTGTAACACATAGTATGTCCAGGTACCACTAGAGTGCGGTGGTGTCGTCACTTTCCAACGTCATATGTTTATTTATATTAGCGCTTAGCTTAGAATTATCAAACAATACTCTTCAATTGTTTTGCTTCATTATGTAATACATATGTTTAGATTGTGATTTGTGATCTGATTGTTCATAGTTTTCTTATTTGAATGCAATGTTTACAATGCGAAATTTTGAATTAAAAATATCAAACAGTTATTATTAATGACTAAATTATTCTTGTTAATTACATTAGAAAAATATAAAAATACCTAATTCAAAGTTGCTCATGATGCATAATGCGGTCCATTTGTTGACTGACTAATACTAGCTTAGGTAGTTATACTGGTGCTGATCGTGTGACGTAAAGCAAAGACGAGATCTATACTGATAATAATAATCTAAACGTCAAAAGTCACTATTTGGCCTTTTCTTGAAGACACTTTTTTGAAAGATATCCGATATATGTACGATATTATAAAAAATATCTTACCAGTAAAATTGTATAGGTCGTGTCCTTAATTTATATTGCGATCCATGTCTACACTAAACGGAGTACTGGTGCTCACCATGAGACGTAAAGAGAACCTGTGCACGCCGCTGGTACCTATTTACCTTTTTCTTGAAGAGCAGAAACAGTAGCTGTGGCCGCGACTTCCTCCGCATTTGAATTTGATTATTTTATATCATTCAAGTGAGAGTTTCGTCAAAATCAGTTCGGTCGCTCCAGAGATTAACTGAAACTGATAAAAAATGCTATTCAAAAAAAAGAGGTCATTTTAATTTTACAAACATCAATTTTATTTATTTGTATAGATATCTCTCTCTTGCAATTCAGATTTTTTTGCATTGAGTCCTTTCTGCATAATGCGGTCCATTTATACGCTGAATTGATTTCGTTTGTTTGTTCTACTTTAATGTATGTGAACTGTTTAATACCTGCTCTCCAAGATATTCATAGACAATTTTCTCCATAGCTACTTGCAGGAAATAGACCGCGTGGCGGCACCAAACTACTTACCAACCGAACAGGATATTCTACGTGTAAGAGTGCCCACAACGGGTATTATTGAATACCCGTTTGACCTGGAAGAAATCAGATTTAGGTAACACACACTGCACTGGCGGGGAATGAAATGCTTTACTGTCAAATGCATGTTCTATGTGTCAATGGGCGCTGTGACTTTATGTTTACATCCATTATAATTACAAATCGCTTTTTATGTTAACAAATTACTTAATTTTGACCGCAAAAATATAAATACAATGTTAGTTTATAGTGTAAAGCAAAAATTAAAAAATAGCTAAAAAAATATTTTTATTTTGGAATGACAATTTTTAATCTTGTGGAATCTCATAAACTCTCATTAATAAAAAGGTATCATTTAAAATTATATGACAGCAATACATTGGCTATAGAAATACAAATACAATATATAAGTTTTTAATATAAAGCAAAAATTAAATATATTAATTTGCTATGTTAAAAAACTTGCGTAATAAACCTTTCCTCAGTACTATATTTTCAGCTTTCCGTCACCTAATCAGACACAGTGAGTAAAAGTGAGAGACATTGGTGTAAACAATAAATAATTATTTTAAATGATTTGCATCTATCTACACAATTTTAACATATAAAGTGTAATAAGTGTAATGTTACACTTAAGCCAACCGGTTACACTTATCACAACATAATCAAACCTTAAAGATAAAAGAATGTATGTCATAACGTTCAGTATTCGGTTCTTAGTTACCAATTGAGAAGTAAATAAACACCCCTTCATCTATTAGAGTTCCACAATCAATGGAACTGTCCAAAACATTAAAGCGATTTGTAAATGCAAATTTCTAATATGCATGCATGCTTTCAATGTCGCATGAATTTACAGTTATTTAAGTGATTTGGCAAGAATCGAAGACCCAGGCTATCTACCCACCGAGCAAGACATTCTACGCGCTCGACAACCGACCACTGGTATACTTGAATATCCTTTTGATCTTGACGGCATTATATTTAGGTAGGTTGAGAATTATTTCGGAAGTTTTGTTTGACCCCGTGATACGCTTTGTGAGAAAATTTTGGCTACAATATACCCAGTAAGTGCTAGTAATAGACCACCAACTAATGAAATCCCAAAAAAGAAATTATGCAATTCAATTGGTTTGAAGTAATGCTAGGTTCATAAAATCACTGTTGATTGATGTATATACATTATTCATAATTAATAAATTTAGTATGTACTTAAACACGTGAACCCCGAAAACATAACACTCAAATTTAAACGGATGTGTAAATATTTTTTTATATCCATACTTCAATTCGAACATTATATAATTAACACAGGGAAAAGATTGGAAAGCAAAATTATAAACTTACACAGTTTAAAATATAATTGGCTATTAATGTTTACATATTTGCAGTCGAGGAAATACTTAACAAATGTCATTATATATCAATATTATTTCGGTATGTGTATACATATACATAATATGTATCCAGATAAATGCAGTTATTTTAATTTTACCGACATTAAATTTTATTAAATGTGTTGATATTGTTTCCTCAAATATTATTCTGTTTCACTTGTGAAGCCGTTTCCGATTGCATTTTTTTTAAATATACTAAATTAAGTTTTGTCTTAATAGAGATCGTTATACACGTTGATGAGTCATCTCTATTTATTTTTCTCTGCCCGTCTCCCAACGCAAAAATGTAAAGACAGCATAAGTACATTTTTTTTCCTAATAAGAGATCAATATACATGTGCTGACTTATCTCTGTTACTTTTGGGAGATTTTGTTAAAAAAAACATAGAATAGAATAACTCTTTATTGTGCACCAAAAAATACAAAATAGACAAACATAAAAAGTAAAACTCAAAGAATAAATGATACACAAAGGCGGTCTTTTTGCCTTTGCCTAGTCAACAATCTCTTCTAGGCTCTTATAGTATGGAACAAAAGTCAACGAAATATTCTGCAAGGGTGCTATAAACATAAAATCTAACACGATATAGGAATATTCAAAATTATTTATATAAAGAGCAGTTACGACATTGTAAATTTAAATTTTGTCTTAATAGAGATCAGTATATCTTGTGTAAAATATAATTCAAGTTTTATCTATTAATATTTGTCACTCACAACACAGTGAACACTAATCAATTCATTCAAAACGTTTGCTAATCTTGCCTCTGCTTCTTTACTTATTTGCAATTTTTATATTAATTTTTTAAAAGGGAAATTTTATTTGTTTATTTGAAAAGTCTTTGTTTATTTGTTCATTCGTACTATTATTTTAATAATTCACATTAATTATTTTACACTGGTATAAACAGTCCACAAGCACTAATTACGTTTAGATATGTTCTTTGGGTTGTCTACATCTCCTATGTAGAATAGATGACCAGAGACAAGACCACTGGCGGTAGAGTACTATGCAGCAACTCGTCCCGAGTAGGAGTCCCCTGCCTAATCTATTTCTGTTGCGATTATGACATCATGTTCCGGTGGTGGTTTAATTATACGTGTGTCTTCCATTTCGGTAGTCCCTGTTCGAAACCCGTCATGTACAAATGACTGTTTATAATAAAACATCGTGAGAAAAACCGAATTCGTGTTTTCAGATTCGAATCTAGGATCAGGCCTAGTTTCCCCTCTGCAAAGATCAAACGACAGTCATTATGCGTAAAAATTAGCGCCCTTGTCAAATCTTCTAGATTAGTTAGTCGACCCTCGCATTTATTAACATATAGATATATATGAAGAATGTTGAGTTAGTTACGCTAAATAACCCAAGAACGACTGAACTGATTTGGCTAAAATTGACGGGGAGGTAGCTTAGAACTAGGATACGAACGTAGCATATCTTATTCTGTTCCGTTCTCATGAAGTTTTGTATGCATATCAGGTAGGTTTGAGAATCGTTCAACATCTTTTCGTACCCCTAAGTGTGGGCGGTAGTAAGTTCGCCGGGACAGCTTGTATAATATAAAAACGGGAATAGCCTCCTTACGTTGATACGTTGATACGTCAATGAATAAAAAATTAGCAACCTTGGGCTTTTGCAACTGCCAGAAGTCTTGTCAAAAGAAATACATTTTATGTGTGTAATATATTGAAAGTTACATATTATGCTCTATGTGAAAAAAACGTGACATTCACCTAGATATATGCTGGCGCTTATGTTGTATGGCTTCTAGAAAATGCGTCAAAACTATAGATACTCAAATTACTAATCTGATTGGCGGTCTACTTGAAATTCAATACCACTCATAGTACAAAACACATACAATTTATAATTGTATTTCCGTAGGGAAGAATTTATTGATTTTTTAATTTATAATGATGAATTTGAACATATCAGTCATAGTTTCACTAGGTCCTAGTTTTTTTTACGAAATAGTGAGTAAAAAAAAATAAAGCAGTATATGTGATCCTGACCGAAAGCACTTTAAAATCGCATAATATGTTAACAGAACATACTACATGATGAAATAGAATCGCTTTTGTGTGTCGAGCGTAGTCGATAAGAGATTTAGACGTACGCGGTCGATTACCGGGGAATTTGTAATTATTTAATCAAGTTTATCTCAAAAACATGACTTTGTCTAAGATTATAATATTTGTGCCTCGTATGGAGACGAGCTTGTCACATGTCATATCATAGGAGCTAATATCGTCCGCTTATTGTGTTTGCACAAGTATTTACCTCTGTCGATTATATTTCAAAGTAATACTGATAGTAATTCAAAAATTATCGCTAGTGACAGTAATTTTAATTTGGTGTTATTTCAAAACAATTAGGTAAAGATCCATCCATTATCTATTCCTGGAGCCTATTAGGAGTGTCATATTCCTGAGTGGAAGATAGGGCAGCTGGTAGACTTGCATATGCTTGACACTCCGTCCAACGTATAGCCGGGCATCTATAACATCTATGATGTCTATAGGCGATTATGAGAAGTAATATATATCTTACAAATTTTGTTAAAATATTTGCACACCACAATGTGGAAGAAAATTTAATAACAACTTTTAACACACATTTTCAGCAAATAAATAATTATATACGGTTTCAACTATTAACATAGATTTTAGGATTCAATTCCCCAATTTATCGTACAATTCGACCTTTACAAATTACACTTTTAAAAGTTATAATTAGATTAGTGTCTCTGAACTTAAATTTTTACAAAATGATGGGAATATATAACATTATAATATAAAATAGTGATGGTAACATCTACGAATATATCAAAGACTTTTCAAAAGGACATTTTTGGTGTAAATGCTGTGATTTCATAAGACATATTGCCAGGGAAACAGGTGTTGGGGCATTGTATGAAGCTGTCAAAAATTGGATCATCGAGGTGGAGAAAATACGCTTTAGGTAGATATTTAATATTGCAATTTTTAGAACAGACGGTCTTTGCCGGTTAATCTTCTTTTAGTACTATTACATGAGACAAAAACTGTCAGAAATAATGCGAACGTTTAAAATATTTTATTTAACATTAAAATATGTATGTAATCATTTATGTATGTATTGAAAACAATATTCACAACAAAAATATACCAACGACGCATAATCATTTCTTAAAAAGAGTATTAGGACAAAACGAACTACTTACTATGTTTATTCAACCTATTGGTAAAAACTTGTAAATCTAGATTTAGGATAAGACTTATTTTATATCACATAGATCAAGGAGTGATCACTTATCCGGCAAAAAAACTCTATGCGATTGTCATTTTTTATATTATGTTATAAAAAAAAGTATGAGGAGCAATTAATTCTAAGCATTTTTATCAGCTACATATTCTAAATCTTGTAATTTTTTTATATAACTTTAGATAAGACAGTTTCAATGATCAGGAAGTTTAGTGCCAAAAAGTAAACAATATCCAACAATAACTTTTTAATATGCAAATTTTTTGTGATATTTTTTTAAAAGCTATGTGACTGTTTTTTTTTCTGAATTATTTATCCTTTTTCTGACAGCATTTTTTCCATGATGTTCTCTGTGAATTGGATTGCCTACAATGTCCTGAAATAAATTTAGAATTTTATAATTTTTTTCTACATAAAATGTCTAAAAATATAGCTTACGTGTTGTTGCCGAACGTATAATTTTTATATTGGTAATAAAAAATATTACATTTCTTCTATCATAAAAAGATTGTGACTGAAGAACTTCTTATTTTAATATAGTAATAAGATACGTATATACCAGTAGCCGATTTACAAGAAGGTAAGTATTCAGCAGCATACAGCAAGGCAAACACCTATGATTGATATATGTGACGGGTAAAATGCATGTTCAAGTATGTGGAAAACAAATGCACTTCTTGACCCTATTTTTGAATAAGAAAAATATACAACAATAGGGTCAATAAAAATGATAACAAAAAACAACATGTCTTATGATGATGCTATTATATGTTTATAAAACTATCATACCTACCCTTTTGTTGTTTAAAATATTTTATTGTTGAATTATATTTAAATGCTTGTTATTAATTACATTAATGTGGATGAAATTCATAAAAACATATTTTTGGAAGTGCATCTTTTTTGTTTTTATCATACTTTTTTTATTGCATATTTTCTTGTAGCAGTATTAAAATTGGTTTGGCATATTAACTGGTTGTGGTAGCTTGTAATGCACAAAAGTAGTTTTAGAAATTAATTTTATATTTAGTACAATATGTGATAATGTTTATAACAATATATAGAATAGAAAAAAATATATTTTATTACACATAGACATGTATGGACTACTTGTGGGCCGTCTATATAATTCTAAAATCTACTTCGGATTAGATACTTGTTGAATGGAAGGACAGTATTTGGAAATGTCAAATATTGGGACATTTTGAGCTAAGGTATAATAATAGGTTAGAATATTTTATAAAGATTTAATAGTGCTATAAAAATACTCTGAATAAGTTACTCTGACGCTTTTTGAGTCCATTTATTTCATATCTGTATTTTAGCATCTAGAAAATGTTTAAATTTAAGGCACATTATACATATATATCAACAAATGCATGAACTGGACTTCAAAAGTTTAATACGTAAGCATCTAACTTATCAATAAAGCTATATTTCATTAAAATCGGTAA
>DVZL01008037.1:0-10445 GCA_018236625.1 Lasaia peninsularis
CTCGCCTCTTACGAGCTGCCTGGGTGGAAGGCAGTTGGCCTATTCTACAACGGAACCCGGACCAACACGGGGAAATGAACCAATACACGACATTTATGGCGATATATTTCGATAAAACAAAAACATTTGCACCCAATCAAATAGTTTATTGGACTTGGAAGTACATTGTACTATGAATAGGTTATTTTTTGTGTTACAATTCTGACACGAATCTTTTTATTACTACCCTATTAACTGGGCCCTAAAGACACAAAATATTTTCACATTCGTTTAACGATCTGTCGGCGAGTCACAATGACGTTTAGGGCGCACCGAACGCGCATGCGCTCTTTATCTCACTCACGTTCCCTTGTTTTATTTATTAGAAAGATTTATTATTTACAGCGAGGCACACACACGAAGTGTCACGAATCTGGGACGAAAAAACGAGGGTATGTTAATGCGCATCCCGTTCGCACGTGACAATATATTTTTTTTATTTGCCAATTCGCTTTATCACAACAAACACTGATCTCACTTCCTTCAGCCGTAAGCTCTATATAGTTTGTATTTATTGAAAAAATAAAAATTATTCAATGCCGTCAAAAAATCGGATTATTAATATCTCATTCAGTTTTGAAAAGTGGGATAGCCGTTAAGCTTGTCTAAGAGATTTATACTTAGGTTTATAACACATTATTTGTCGTACGTATTTAAATAACGTATGTTTGAAACCATAAAATCTCTGCTTTTTCATCTTGCAGTATATTAAATAAATATGGTATTATAAAGACTTTGGAAATTCATCTAATGAGGACGCTTTGACTACTTACTATGAATGTTAAATTTCTACAAATTCATACTAGTTTGAATCAGAGCCGAAAACTTTATAATTAGAATGTTCGTCTGCTTATTATTGCTTTGTTATATATATACGTGAATATAGACATATCTAGGCGATTAAAAATGAATAACCCTTTTTAACAAATTTAAATGTAATAATAATACGATTTAAAAATTTTCAAATACCGTAATATTTTTTTCTAAAAAACCGACGTCGTTTGAATCCACCCTAAATGACACACATTACAAATAACTGACATGTTATAAGACCTTTAGAGTTCCAAGATCTGCTACCATTCAGCGAAATCTATTCAAGATCACATAAACGTCATGAAAATTCCCACATTACGTACAAAAAATAGTAATTTGTCGTGATTCAAATCATACTTGACCTGCGCAAAACCACACGTCTGCCGTGACCGAGTAGGCAAATACACACAAAAGAAAAGATAGCACTAACAACAATCCATGTTTGCTATCACCTGTGTGCTTTGTGTACACACGAGCGTAGTAAGCACAGACAGCGAGTTTGGGTCTATAGTATAGTTTTTATAACTTTTGTACATTTTTCGAGTGTTCTTGTGGTGAAGGAAAACATTGTGAGGAAACTCAAATTCTTGTATTGTAAGTCGACCTAATCTAGAATTGGGGCTAGTTTCCCCTCTATTTCTTCTTCCGTATAAAGTCAAATCGTGAATGTTTCTTCTTTCTGAAAGCGGTTCAAAATAGCTGCTACCCTGACTATTATGATTACAACTTAACAGATACCATAATCAATAGGTATAATATAGATATATAAGCGAGTATTGTGGTTTTTTACTGCATTATCAGGGACGAAACTGAAGTTACTAACTTACTTTAACTTAAGTTCAGGTCGGCAACGCAATTTTGATATCCCTAGTAATGCGGTTAATCGCTTACTATATTCTATATTATTCTTCGTTGGCGCTTTGTGAAACTCCACACTCAAATATTTATATATTAAAATATGAATATGTGCAAGTCTTAATATTATATTATATATTTTATTAAGACAGTAAATTACTAATCTCACTGTTATAATATGAAAAAGTATATGTGTTTCTCATTTATAATAACATGAGTAATCGCTTACCATCAGGTGAACTGATAGCTCGTTTCCCTCCTTCTCCTTAAAAAAAATTTTTGTTTGTGATAATTTATTCTTGACCCTAATGATGCCGTCAAAAGCGAAATCGGTCGGCTATTTCAAAAATAATTTTCAATTATTAACAGTATTGGAAAATGGTATGTGTTTTTTAATTAAAAATATGTGGCAACTCCATCAAACGTCAAAGATAATAAATATAGAATATACTGTGGAGTGATCATTCTGTGAAGTCTCTCTGTTTTGAACCCACAAAATAAACACAATGAACATTCGCCTTACCTTAGTGAAGTACTAATTGAGGTAAGTAGTTATAAGCGTTAATTATTATTGAAACAAAATAAGGAAGTGTGGTGCAAAAGGTTATATTTTATGATTAAGTTTACTGCAAATTATTTTGCCATAAAATTGTTTGAAGGCCGACACACTGGGCTTATAGAGTATAACGGAGGCGGTGCAATTCCAACTTGATATATATATTAATGTATTTATTATTGTACTTAAGAACAATATTTATATCAAAACATTAATATAGTTACTAGCTTTCCGTCCGCTTATTTTAATAACAAAGATTACTTTCAAAGAGCAGACTTTTTTCCGACTAATGATAGGTACTTATTGCTCAAAATATACCATCTTTTTAATGTAGTTAAAAAGTAGTATCTTAATGTGAAATTTCATCCAGATCCGTCCAGTAGTTATAACAGAGTGACAAACATCCATACATACATGCATCCATACTTACAAACAAAAAGTACCATCACGCCTATCATCCCCGAAGGGCTAGGCAGAGGTGTGCTAGTATATCTACGAATCGTAAGTCCAGCAGATATACTAGAACATGACTGTCTATCTGTCACCAGTTTGTATCTTGTGAACCGTGAGAGCTAGACAATTGTATTTATAATTAAAAAAATTGATTAAATAAATATAATATAAATGGCATTTTTTCGGTTTTCATAGATACGGAGTCCGACTCGCACTTGGTCGGTCTCTATAATTTTTTTATTGTTTATGTGGTCAGTATTTAAATAATGCTGAATGATCTATATACCTTAAATCTTGTTGACCTCATCACTTTGAACAGGTCTGAACTTGTGAATGTATTGCCGAATACGTATAGATCAAACACCGAGTGCTTAAGATTATAATTAAGTTGCGAAATGCCAGCGAATATGTCTACCTTGGACGAACTAAACTAATTAACTAAAGGTTCTAACCATTATTTAATCGGTAGGATAAATAAAAACACTTCATATTCTCTAAATATATAAAAGGTACAATCCCCGTATTGGTTCCTCACTTAAAGAATGAATAACTTGTCAGGCATGTGGAGCGAATAAAGAAATATTTGTCACTAGCACCGTGAATATGACTATATTGAAGATTATTGAAGACTTGTCCTGATTTGAGCTTCGTACCTAAAGGGTAAAATTGGAACCCTATTACTAAGATAAACCTAACCTATACCCGCTACTAAACCGTCATGTCGTCTCATTCTGATTCGAAGGTAGCGTATGTTACGCTACACAAAACTCCAATTTTATTTATTTGTATAGATTTTTATAGATATGATGACGGACTTGCCACCTGTCACATGGGACCTAATATCGTTGATTAATCTTGATTGCACAAGTATGTACCTCTGCCTACCCCATCGGGAATGTGGGCGTGACAAAATCTATACAAATAAATAAAAAAAACGTCTGAGGTGTCACATGTAGGACACCCGATTGGAACGAAGTTCCTTATTTATTATGTACAAAAAACCTGTATACACTCAACAAAAATAATCGTCGCGACACCACACTGTTCAATGCGAAATAGAAATAAAATATCTGCCTTGTTTTCTATAAGAGAGAGAGAGACAGACAGAGAAACATGCGCACGCCGCACAGCTTACAATAGCTTAACAAAAAGTGTTGTTACAACTTTTCGTGAGAATTTTTTCCGCGTAGTCCCCTTTCACAAGGCACTATAAGGAACTTCATTCCAAAATTGGAGTAGTCCGGAGGGTACCCTACCCATCGGACCAGAGTTACTTGCACATAAAGTTTAATAAGCCCGACTACAGGGCAGCGGCGCACCTACGACATCTATGATGTCTAAAGACTACAGTTGTCTCTTACATCAAGAGACCCGTCAGTTCTGTCTTATCGCTTGGAAAAAAAGTTCATTGTATTCTTGTAATATATTTACGAAATAAATTAAAATCAAAAAAAGACTTTTTAGACAAAGATTTTATTATTTTCCGAGTTACTCTCAACGAGCCCTTTCCTTTCATTTGATATCCATATTGTAGAAGTGCTTTAAAAACATAAAAACAACTAATCCGCCATCTTGGTTGGTCCGCCATATTGGATTTAGAATGATTTCATGTACCTACTTTACTGTGTATTGTCATCCAAACTAAACGTGTACATACGAAATTTCAGCTTAATCGGGTGAAGATATCTACTTCAAAATTGAATTCTAAGATTCCACCCGAACATACGTACTTACATACATACAATGCAAGTTAAATAAAAGCTTTTAAAATTATCTAAAAATCATTTAGTTCAATTCGTGCCACTAAATCTCACCTTCGGGTGTCGCGTCGTATTAAAGTTTTATTCGTACAAACCTTTGTGCAGCCAGTTATTCAATGCGTAATTCCTAAACGGATGTGCTCAGTTATAGTTCTTGAAAGGTTTACTCATTCCTGAAAGGTCAGATACTCGTCTGTAATACTCCTAGTGTGGCGGATGTCCGTGGGCGGTAGAGATCACTTACCTTAAGATGACCCACTTCCACATAGACCTTCCACACAGTATACTAGATAGGAAAATAAATAAAATTTAAGTAAAATAGGCCAATACCTACAATATATTACCTACAATATAATACAATACCTTGGCTAATCGCTGGGTGTTCTAGTATATATACGGGAAATGAAATAAAATGAAATTTATTTATTCGCCGAATATGGGTGTTAAAAGTTGTTACAAAATAAAAGTTTGATTATGCAAATATTTCAAAACATAATTCGTATTTATTTATTTGTTACACAATTTTTTATGTACTATAATTATCTTACTATCTATAAACATCATTTTCACACATCCACTTATGAAGTTAATAAGAAGAACTTAAAACTTAAGTAAGTAAGTAACTTAAGTTTTAGCCCTGATGATGCTGTAAAATGCTCACCGGTCGGCTATTTAAAAGATTATTTTCAATTATAAGTTATACGTGAAAAAGTACAAGTGTTTCTCATTTAAAATGTGAAAGACATTACTAACACAAGCCCTTGCATTCAAAAGGAATCGAATCCCTTGTCAGTATGTACGTTTACCTCTTGTCAACGTTGTGGTCCAAAAACATAGAAATAATAACGACAAAATACATATAGACAGATCTTATCATCCGCAGCTTTATGAGATGTTTAGTAGGAGACAGCAGGCGACATTTTTAATAACCTCGACATTGTTAAGTCGCGTTTAAACGTTTGTAAATATTTATCCTTAATTATGACTCTCTCGTATGTACAGTCGTAAGTAATAAGTATGAGATGCTTATAGCTACATTCACACTTACTAAAGTTGTTAGGGAAAAAATAATATTTTAAATATTTTGTTAGTCACATTTTATTTCACTTTCACGACATTTTATTTTATATACATATTATTTTCAATCTTAACCCTAAATAAGTTGATTTCTGTAATTTGTATAGACACATTTATTTTTAAATATGATATGTTATGTTGTGGTACTTTTTGTACTGAATATTATTTAACATGTACGCAAAATTAATTAATTACGAAAAAAAGCTGCGTTCGCCTTTTCTCTCAACACCGCTAAAACTCAATATTTCCATTGGCAATAACAAAATATTATTTTATGACATTCATAACACTATATACGACATATCTTTATAAATAAATGAAATCAGAGTGTCTGTAATATTAAAAAAACTTCTTTTTATTAAATGCATATTCTGTATGTATGTTTACAAGGTAGTACATATACCAAAATAGTATCTTTTAGAATTTATGTCTGTCTGCCTGTTTGTACCAGCTAATCTCTGAAACAGCTTGACCGATTTCGACAGGACTCTCACGGGTAGATAGCTGATGTAATAAGGAATAGCTAAGGCTACTTTTATTTTAGAATTTATTTTAGAAATGTATAAAATAAAAAAAAAATTAAAACGCAGACGAAGTTGCGGGCACAGCTAGTTTACCATTATTAGGGTGAGCTTTACGACTTTTGTCGTTATTGTCTTTCGTGTAAACAAGCCCTAAAAATGTGAAATCGTAAAAAAATATCGTTTTCCTTAATATCACTTGCATCGGTGCGGCTAATTGAATTGTATTTAGATCGAACGAATGAATAAAATTAAAACGCTCACATGTTTCAGCTTGTGACTGTACTTTCCTACCTCAAGTCCTACTTCAAAATAATTATGTGTGGCGCGTTTTATTTTGCTTGAAGTAATTAAACAAATACCACAAAGTCAATGCCCCGAGATACTAAAAGTAATAATAACTCTTAACAACGATCCCGAATATTTAGTATTGCTAACTCTTTCTAAGCTGGACAACTTTAAAATAAACCAGCGTTGTTAGAGTGAGATAGCCAGCCCTATTAGATGTTTAATACGGCGGACACGTTGTTGTTAGGAGTGTAATCTACAGATAGTAAGTACTTTCGGCTTCATGCAATTCCCTCTCGTTTGTGTTTGTTTGTTGGAGTCGATAATGCAAGAACATTTTTTATATTCTAACAAAATTCTATTTTCTAAACGTAATCGTAATTTAAAAAAATGTTTTAAAAAAAAAAAAACATCAATTTCACATTAGAAAGTAATTAAATGTACCTTTTATTCTAAAAAAAAATTGTAAAAAAATCCAAGCACTGACTGAGATGATTTACATAATTTAGTTAAGCAATCACCGTAAATAGTGACTGTAACGATGTTAGTAACTAAGAAATTGAAATTTTAACTAAAAATAAAATAATAAATCCAGTCCAGTGCGAGTCGGACTCTCGCACTTAGGGCTCTGTACTATTACCTATAAAATCATTTATTTTATGGGACATTGACATCATTCACAAGTCTATCTATCACGGTTAAAAAAAATACAGCTTGGTGACTGGCAGACAGACAGCAGAGTTTATCCTATAAGAATGTAATCCTAATAAAAGGAATTTTAAATAGATTACTTTATACATCTTAATATTATTTTAACTAAGTAAATCAATTATTTTTTTACTATTAAGAACAAAAACTAAATCCGATTATGATCATGCTTAAATGGAACCAATCAGAAAGCATGTGCTTTCACAAAAAAGTTCTCAAAATTGATTTTGTCCAGTTGAAAGTTCCTTTAAGGTCAAAAGCCTTCACATTTTTTTAAAGTTGGTTGAACAATTAACGCTATATGCCATCACTATAAAGATACAAAAGCAATTTGCTTTTAGTCGAATTTAATTGAAAAGTCAGACTCATTGAAGACAAGTGATTGCAACGATTACGTATTATCCGTCTGGGAAGGTCACACACAATCTTAAGAGGTGTGTCCTTGCAATTATAAAAGGGCTTAAAAGACAAACATTTGTTCGAAACATACAACATTTTACGATGAGAAACTTTACCAACGCTCAAAACTGTGACAGGAAGTGCGGCGCGTGCCATTCTGCAGGGGTCGTCAACTTGTGGAGCTAGATATATCTTCTAGCTAAAACTACTCACAATAATTGTAGTACTTATATCTCTTCAAACAATAAAATATTATTATCGAAATGCCTTTTTACAATCTCTTCTGATTATGCAAACACTGATAGAAATATATTAATAAAGTTTATTTAAAAAACTAAATAAGTACGATATCGGCGTCTTTATTTTTATTTTTTTATGATATTGGAAGGCAAGTAAGCAGACGGATTTCCTGATGGTAAGCAATACACGTCGCCTGTAGACACTAAAGTTGGAAATGGTGCGTTGCCAACCTGAGGCTGGGATGGTGAGCCTCTTGCGTGTTGGTGACAATAGACCCTGTGCTCGCCTCTTACGATCAGCCTGAGTGGAAGGCAGTTGGCCTTTTCTACAACGGAACCCGGACCAACACGGAGAAAAATATATGAATATATTAGGGCGACCAACTTCAAAAATTGCCAAATCCTTGATTGATTTATTTCTGTATCAATAAATAGTATATCAAATAATTAAATAAAAAAATAATAATAAAAGTTTCTAAGCAAAAAGATGATAAAAAAAACTAAATAAATAAATATCGTGAACCCTATATCTGAGAAGGGGTATGCAAAGGTACATATGCACCTACGATTAGCTGACGATATTAAGTCCTATATAATATGACAGGTAGTAAATCCGTCGCGATATCGGCCTTATATAGATTTTCCTTCACCAAGAGCACTCAGAAAATGTACTTAAGTTAAAAATATTCACTGGTGGGTTTTCAAACTGGAATAGAAGTCTGAAACTCGTACCACTAGGCCAATGACTCTTTAAAATGTACATATAATATAAGTTTGAATAACTCTATGGGTCAAAAATAAAGTCTAAAAAAAATCACCATATTGGACATAAATCCAATTCGAAGCAACTTTATGTTTTTCAGAAATACACGGTGCTTAACTTTACTGTATTTTTTATAAATTTTTTGTAATTAATCTGCAGATTTGAAATGGATTTTGATGATTATTCTTTTGTAGAATAGGTAAGATTTTAAGAACCAGCCTTTACATTATATAAAATTTTTATTCAACGATTTTTTACATTCCAAGTAATCAAAAAACTTTTTTATCTAGAGAAGTATTAAACGATTATAAAATTAAAATATTTTTTCGCCTTTTTTTATAAAATATTTTGTTTTTATGTGTAGTATATTTAAAATTATAAAAGTACAGTACAGTAGGTGGGTAGTCCAGGTTCGAACTTATGTGCATTTTCTGGGTACTCTTAAGGTTAGGGAAAATATCGTGAGGAAACCCGTAACCGTGTTTTCCAATGCGACCCAATCTATATTTGGGACTAATTATCCTTTTGGGTTGCAGAGGTCAGTTGGAAGTTGCATTGTGTAAAAGTTAAAATATCATCTGATATAGAAATAGACAGGAACTAAGAAGGTAATTAAAAAAATAATATAAAGAACGAGATTTGATCACTCCTGCCAATATTCTGAGTAGTTGTTGCTAATTGGCGTCATATGTAACCTTAAAAATATCTATTGTGCCGCTATTATTATATTCCGGAGCGAATGGATGTGGAACTGTGAGATTAATCTTTTTATATAAGTTAATTATTTTAAATAGGTACTTACATAGCCCAATATACGAATAAAAAAAGCAAAAGTGATACTTCTGACGCGTCTAAACAATTCTAAAATTTATCACCGGATCTGAACACGGTTATTCCAAAATGGATCCGACAAAAAAATTCAAGGAGCTTATTTTTTTTTTCATTTTTTTTGCTACAATAACGCTTAAAATAAAAATTTTACTATTTATCTTTATTCATTCAAAAATGCCACAGTGTATATATTATATTAGTACTAATAATATAAACGCAAATATTTGTAAGTATGAATGGATGTATGGATCTTTATTACTCTTTCATGAAAAAACATTAAGATAATTTTTACATGACAATAAAACATAGGCCACTTTCTAACTGATTACATCAAAAAGAGGGTTTTTATCAAAGATGAAAACCCTCTTTTTGATGTCATCAGTTTATATTATTAGTAGGATATATAATATTCCAGTCTTCTTGTCTTATAACTGTTTCGTACATTATGACAAGACATACTTAACATATTCAGGTCAAACTCCGGATATACCCACAGGCATTCTTAAGAGAGCCTATACAACCTTCTGTACTCACGACCGCGACACCAAACAACTTGACTTGAATGTCCTATGAATCACTCATAATATCTGTCGGCGAAAAGAGAATAGTTTCACTAATCACGTACGCTGATCTCACTTGATTTAAGTTTCATATTAGTTTATCCATGTTCTCTTCATGGCAATTTTGATTTTTATTATTGTTTTAATAAGTTTTTTCTTTTTTTTTCTTTTTTTAAAATTTGGTTAGAGCGGTGTTTTTTCGTCATGTTGCCTATGATGAAAATTTATAGAAAAAAAAATTCGAAATATGAACAAATAAATAGGATTGGGGTGTCTGTATGTAATATTAAAATAACCGCTTTTTACTAAATGTGTACGTATGTACATTTTTTCAGGGATAAGACAGCGAACAGGCACAAGGGTCTCCGATGGTAAAAGACAACCGTGGTCTATAGACCATAGACGTTGTAGGTGCGCCGCTGTCCTGTGGTCGGGCTGTTAGACCTTATGTGCAAGTCTACCGGCTACTCTACCCTCTAGACCGGAACCACCACTGGTCATGTTGGTAGTATCCAGTTAACCTGTGCTCGCCTCTTACAAGCTGCCTAATGGGAAGGCAGTTGGCCTACGCAGAAGACCCGAA
>DVZL01008038.1:0-10445 GCA_018236625.1 Lasaia peninsularis
TGCGAATTATTTAGCTGACCATGTCTTTCTTGAGTAGGCTTTTTGCAGCGGTAACCGATATCCACGCGGGCGAAGCCACGGGCGTCCGCTAGTATTACATACAGACACTGCAATTTTATTTATTTTTATAGATTCTCAAAACTGATTTCGTTGATTTTAAATACTAGTATACACCCGTGGCTTGTCCGGTATAACGTTAAGCAAGAGCGCTTAACACGTCGTCAGCGCTTATTAAAAAATTATAAAAAGGATTTTTTTTTCTTTTTCTAAAATATATATTTTATTATTTTTTTAATTAAAAAAATTCTATGTATTGTAACTCATTTGAGCTCATTTATCTTGCTTCACCGCTTACTGACTGATTAAAGAACATTTATTAAACGAATATAAACTCCCGTGGGAAGAGCGTGTAGAGCTTGTGTCTTAACATATGTCCAACAACACTTACTATAATATGTAATACGTACTAATAACATACAAAAGACAAGCTTATTAAAAGAGCGTATTACCAGCGTCTAAAAACGATCGTAAGCTCTTACCTTTTTTTATATTAAAACTTAGTTGACTGTGCTTTATGCGAACCTACGAAATATTGGTGTCTTGTCTGTATTACATTGGCTGTTTTTTTCTGTAAACGAAGATTGCTGCTCTTTATTACTGTGTAGATGTTCCGGCGGACTCCTCATCTTCCGAACTTAAAATAAGTAAAAAGTATTCTTTTAAAATTTATTCGACTCTTTTGATCGATTATCAGAACCAACATTTTACGTTTGACTAGTAGGAATAGTTTCTAAGGGACAATTAAACTGTGGTTTTCACTAAATTCCTACAATTAAGTTTTTTATATTTTCTCACGCTTTAAATTTTTTTGACGCCTTGAATAATTCAAAATCAAAATTAGCTAACTCAGTCAAGCCGTTCTCGAGTTAATTATTTTTAGGTAGAATTTTTTTGTCCTATAATATTTATTGCGTAATATTTATTTACCCAGTTTTTAATGTAATCAATTAAAATTAGCCAATGTTTTTCCTCAAGACCAACTCTAATTCTGTACAGAATTTCTTCAAATCGTGTCAGTGGTTCAAATATGAAAGCGTAACTTTTAGCAGAGTTACTTTCGCATTTATAATATTAGTAGGGATATGAATACTTACATCTAAGATTTTACATTAGAACCCTATACCGTTGAAACTGCCTGAATCTACATATTAACTGGTCTTTGTAGGTTCTTTTAAAACTTATAACATCTTTTCATAGAACAAATTTGTCAAAATGACAATATTTCAGCTAGACAAATAATTCTACCTTCATAAACCAAAAACTGAAATTACTCAAGTCTGAATAACTTTCATAATACCTAGTTTCAAACAAAGGCCGCTTCTTTACATTACGACAATATTATAACGCTTTGGGTGGTTCTTATTACGTATTCAGCGCCGGATTTAAATTCAAAGAAGAGATAAAAATTAAAAACCAGGGCCGGAATAAAGTAGCAAGATTTTTACTTTTACCAGACGAACATTAACTAGACGAAGCGTTGGAAAGAAATTATGACACAGAATTTTATCCTCCCGAGGTTTACTCTATTATTCTTGATTTACATAAACCTATGTCGAATAACCGCCTCTGTGGTCAAGTGGAGTCGGTGTCAGACTTTGACGCACGAGGTTTCGGGTTCGGGTAGAGCAAATTGTTCTTATAAGTTTATTTTCGTTCATAGAAAAACTGAGATTCGATTTTTGTCCGATATGGCGACGGACTTGCCACCTGTTATATATTTCTTTCATTTTACCCTTATCTCTTATTATATCAGATGACATCAGGGTCGACTACCTAATCTAAGTTATTTAACTAGGATACCAGATTTTACGGAAAGCGACTGCCCCGACCTCTGCTAGAAGGGACTAGACCCAAACCTAGATTAGGTCGAATTCAATGAAACCGGGTTTTCTCACGATGTTTTTCTTCACCGTTAGAGCCCTCACTGTAAAAACTCATTGGTAGGTTTCGAAACCTTTGACTGTTTCAAACATGGCGGGGTTCGAATTTGGATTACCCAAATGGAAGTTCGAAGCGCGTACCGTTAGGTCTCTTGTCACATAATGGTACCTACGTAATGTTATCAATATTTTCAATTAACGATTCTAATACATATAAATACTTATATAGCTGCCAAAACAAACACCCATACCCCAAAATACACAATCCACTAATTATTTTATCTTTGGAACGGCTGGACCGATTTTGTCGGGACTTTCACTGGCAGATAGCTGACGTTATTAACTGTAACTTAGGCTGTTTTTTTCCCCTTATCTGGGTTGGTTGTTTGGTCTGGGTCAAAAGCAAACATAGGTTGAATGGGTCACTACCAACATGACCACTGGTGGTAGAGTGTTGTGCAGCAACTCGTCCGGGTAGGGATCCACCGCCTTACCTGTTCATGCCGCCATAATGACATAGTCGTGTTCCGGTCCGGAGGTTAGGGTAGCCGGTAGACTTGCTCATAAGGTCTAACAGCCCAACCTTAGGACAGCGGCGCACCTATAACATCTATGGTGTCTATAGGCCAAGGTTGTTCTCTGTTATATTAAAATAATTAAATTCTAATGCGGACGAAGTCGCGTGCACAGCTTGTAAGAAATATAATGTAAATGTTAATAAATCGGTTCACATAAGCATTTATTTTGTAAAGATAACTTTTTTTCTTCATGGCATGTTAAATAAGCGTGAAGACGTCTGTACGGCGCCCACCCATCGAGATGCCGACTGCTTAACGCGCTCGGCGTCATTTCTACTGATTTATAGAAGCGCAAACGCCGGCGACGAGCCATTTACACTGCGGGACAGTAAAACTGGATTGTAGACGAAATAATTTAAAAAAAAAAGCATTCCCATGAATCACGTGATTATTGATATGCGATTGCTCAATGATATCCTTAAAATTTTTATTTTATTAAAAGTAATAATTCAGATGGAATCGTCTCAGTAGTTATAACTTCTTCGCTTATAAAATGTGTCAATTTATATTTTACGATTCTTCTTAACCAGAAACCTAACGTTAGCCTTATAGCTACTCCTTTAAAACTCGTATGATTATTAGGATAAAAAAATTTGTAAATTCCAAAAAAGTTATACCTAATATTATATTGACACATGAATGTATATCAAATTATAGTCAATATTTGAAAAAATCTGTACAAATAAATGAAACTGGAATGTCTGTATGAAATATTAAAATAACCACTTTTTACTGAATGCATATTTTGTATGTTTACAAGGTATATAAACTAATGATATTTTTTTAGATTTTTGTTTGTCTGTCTTTATGTTTGTATCATCTAATATCTAAAACAACTAGACGAATTTTGACGGGACCTCCACTAGCAGACAGCTCATGTAATAAGGAATAGCTTAGCTAATTTTATTTTAGAAATGTATAAAATAAAACGATGTCGCGGGACTCGCGGGCTCAGCTAGTCTAATGTAAAATTTCTCTCGTGTTTTAATTTTTTTTAACTATGCTTCTGTATAAAACGATCACATTAAGCATAAAATATGTGTTTTTTGTGTCTGCAGTGTAACGCGCATGAATCAGTTTTTGATTCAATAATTACGTCACGAAATATTCTCACTCGATATTAATAGTTTTATAGTGGTTGGTTCTTCACTGGATGCGTTTCTTAATTGTAATTTAATACAAACCATTATTATACGTAACTAGCTGTACCCGTGACTTTGTCCGCGTTTGAATTTAATTATTTTACATGCACTAGAAACTGGATAATCCGGCCCAAAGTTATTCGGTACGCGATTATCCGGACTATTAGCGCCAAATTCAGTACCATCATATTTATGCATTTCAGGCCCTGGAAAACATTCAATAATAGTTTGAAACAACTGTGAGTTTACTTCAGATAAGACGAATTCCCGTTGAAGATGCAATTAAGAGAAAAATTAAGATTGATAAAAATAACCAAATATTTGAATAGCAAATTAATCTTGGACAAATTATGATAAAGGTTGTATGACAAACATTAACAAGTAATAACTGTTATATCTGGATGACCGAACTTTGCACGGTATTTTTTGAGTAAATCATGTTTTTTTTTGCAATTATATTTACATATTTATTATACGTATGCAAATTACTTAGTAATGAAATATGAATCGTATAGAAAGATATATAATAAAGGAATCAATCGGATCAAAATTTGAACACGGATATCTTGTTTTTTGTGGCGAAATTTAGCTTCGTATTAGGTTTTTTTATGATATTGGAAGGCAAACAAGCAGACGGATTTCCTGATGGTAAAAAATACACGTCGCCTATAGACACAAGCTGAGGCTGGGATGGTAAGCCTGTTGCGTGATAAAGTTTACCGGCTACCCTACCCTACAAACTAAAACACGACAATGGCGAGCACTGACGCTATTGTGGCAGGAATAGGTAAGGTGGTGGTACCGATCCGGGTGAGTCATTGCAAGGATCTACTATCTAGTCAATGTCACGATGTTCGTGACAATAGACTTACGAGCTGCTAATATTATCTACAATCCGGGTAATGTAATTTTTTCAGATAAACATTACAAAACATACTACCTACCCTACCTACCCTCTGATCTCACCAACCCAGAGTGAAAGTACAAAGATCTAAACACTAGAACACCGAGGTTCTATTCTAGTGTATGAAATAGCTCAGTGACTAATAACTATCCAGCTCTGAAGTTAGAATTGTCTAACCATTTTGCCGATTTGCACTTCGTAACTATAATAAATTGTTTCTAATATCTCAGTATGAACTTCCGAGCTTAATGCATACGAAAGCTTGTTCATAGAATTGCTTACTTGGTATATTCTACAATTATAATCCGTGTTCGCTTTTTTATGAGACAAGGCAAAATTACGTACTATTTACAAACGCGTGTCGCGATCATAGACAATGCGTTTTATTCAATTATGAGTCTTATGTAATGGACTTTAAGTTTAATGTTTCTAAATTTAAGTTTTTTTTTTACGGATTATGCTATAATTAATGTCAGATTCAATATATTTTTTTTTGTATTAACACATATTAAAAACCACTTAAATGGATTCAGTAAAAGATTATGAATATACTATTTCGGATTATTGGGTTAATTATTATGTTACACGTTGTATATACGTCATTGTCCACCTCCTTCAGCCAGCAATTCGATCAGCGATGCATCTACAGCATCTATGTTATCTATAAACAGCGGTTGTCACTTAACATCAGAAGATTCGTCGGTCTTATCCTATAAAAAAATCCACCTACAGTAATAAAATTGTCTTTTCATAAGTTTGCTAAAAGGCTTATTTGTAAAGAAAGTAATAAAATAGTACCTCCTTGAACGGGAACTATTACGTTGCCATACATTAAGCTCAAATGGTCCTAGCGGTGCCGTTCGCGAGTTTTGATAAAATGCCTCTTAGCGAGCGTAGCGGGGTTCCGTAAGAGATATTTTTGCTTGAACACTGCAAGGTAGATTTAAATGGTGCACGAATATCATATTAAATTTATGCAACCAAATTTGAACTTTGTTGGCGGGGGCAGAGAAATTTATAGGGGTTGCCTTAAAGTAGTATGTAAAGGAGGCCGAATTTGTTTTTAAGATATTTACATGAGACTAGCTTTCCGCCTGCGGCTTCGACCGCTTGAATTATTCTGATAGCACAGACAAATTTTAAAAGGCAGACATTTTTCCGACTTATAATACTTATTGCGTAAAAACATACCCTCTTTTTAATGTAGTCGGTTTAAAAAGTAGCCTATGTCCTTCCTCAAGTTCAACTCTATTTCCGTACTAAATTTCATCAAAATCGGTTCAGTGGTTTAGGCGTGACAGCCAGACAGAGTTACTTTCGCATTTATAATAATATTATACGTAGGGATTGTAAAGCATATGGGCTTCTGATGGCGAGAAATTCTTTTGTGTGTCATGTGTAGACACCAAAGGTAGTAATGGTGAGTTGTTAATCTTAAGTTGAGTTAAACTTTTTGCGTAAGTTAAACAGTTACCATATCCAAATTGGAATTCGACAATGAAGGTTGACGTTAGGGCAATATATTGTAATTTCTAACTGGGAAAGAAAGGGTCTAGGTAAATCAAGCACCTGTTAAACAATTTACCGACTTTGATTCCTTTTAATTTTCTAGATAATTTCTTTTTTTTGTACATATCTTCACACCAATTCCCTTCTAGGGTAGGTAGAGATTTTTTGTTTTCTTTGATATTTTGAACTAATTACCATAAAATCAATGAGAGACTACTTTCATACTATTACTTGTCTTCTATAAAAATATATAAAATTGTAGTGTCTGCATGTAATATTAAAATAACTGCTTTTTGTTAAATGCATATGTATATTGACAAGGTACATATACCAAAACAACATTTTTAGAATTTTAATGTCTGTCCGTCTATTTGTCTGTCTGTTTGTACGCGTTTATCTCCGAAACGGCCGGACCGATTTTGACAAGACTTTCACTGGTGGACATCTAATGTAATAAGGAACGGTGTAGGTTTTAATTTTAGAAAATTATAAAAAAAATAATAACAAAAAAACGCGGACATAGTCACGGGCACAGTTTGTATAAAATAAAAATCCTAAAATTCATATTGTAATTTACAGAGTAATCGGGTAACATACATTCATATTTTCACGTCAGTTGCCTTGCGTGATTTGTCATCTTTCTTTTTTTCATCAAACTTTTGACACCACCCTTGGATAATATTCATCTTGCAATCCAAAGATTTTATATACAAGATACGCCATCTTCTTACTGCATACACGAATTAAATGTTAATAAAACAAAACAAACACCGTAAGTGCGACAAAAAATATGGAAATCACAAGAGTGAAAAAGACAGCTATACGTACTCAGTACAGACACGATTGCTTTGTTGCGTTATATTATACCAAACGACTATACGTAATTTAATAATTTGCAAATTTGAAATAAATTTATGTAAAACTTAATATTTTTATACACTTACCTGCGATATGATATTCCTTTATTTTTTATTAACTTTTCTGTCTTAATTTTAGTTTCGAAACACACAAGATGGCATTAATAATAATATTTTCTGTAGCATTCGACACACCCTCTCACGGTGACAGGTCACAACCCGACTGATTGCATTGGTCCTATATATGACCAATTCACGGCATGCGTTTTAAGCACTGTTGACGTATCCTTTTGTTTGTATATAAGATCATTGTTGCAATCTCAATCTAGGACTCCCCAGGGTACCTTTCACATTGGCATTCGTATTGCATAGCTATTATGTCAATCTTTAATATTCTAATATTTCAGAGAAACGGATAGCGGAGTCTAGTAATAGGATTCCTTTTTTACCCTTTGGGTAAACCTTAAAAAAATATCTCAAAAACTCAGAGTATTTTAACGTGTAAAAAAGACAAGTTAACGATATATGAGTTCATTATAAAATCACATAATAATAGTTCCTTGAAAAAACAATGTCTTAAAACCAGGATGTTATCAATTCTGTAAAAAGAAACCGGAAGGAAGTTTTGAGAAGCGGCCAAAGAATTCAGAAATGTTTATTTTGAAATATGACAAGTTTTTGTGAGACAGATAATGTCAAAACAGTAACAATATATATTTAGAATCATAGTCCGGGATCCGGTTGTGTATACTCTACTTTCATTGTGCGATTCAAAAATTAGAACTAATTAAATAAATAAATATAGATAGAACTGTACTAGTAACAGCCTCGCCTCATTGGTGAAGTGGTACGCGCTTCGGACTTCCATTTCACTAATCCAGGTTCGAACCCTGCTATGTAATGATGAATTTTTCTAATTTCAGCACTTTTTCCAAGTGCTCTTGAGGTAAAAGAAAACATTGTAAGAAAATACATGAAATGGCATCTCTAACCTTCGTTCATGACTTTAGAAATGGGCATGGTTTAAGTTTTTACTATCCTTTCTTCCTTCTTCCGCTGCTATCATGCCATTACAATATTTTATCAAAAACAATTTTACCATTTTCCGATAAACAAATTCAGACTGCGCGTTATTAAATTATAGCCAAGTTTATGTTTTCGCTCTATCTCCTTACCTATGGGAACAAATACCTATTGGTAATTTTTCATTGTTTTTGGATAAATTTCATTAGGGCTATTTTAATAGACACACATAAATTAACAAAAATTATAAAAATTGCCAAATTTTGTGTAGCTGCCTGTTTTTAATTGACTAGACCTATTTTTTCCACCGTCATGCTCATAATATGATCCCTTTCGGTGATATTATTACCGAAAGGGTAGGCAGTTAAACACAATTCATAAGAACAAGTTACCCTACTTGGAAAAAAAACTCGTGCATCAGTCAATTACAGATTACGCTCTACCAGAGATATTATTAAAAAAAATTAAAAGTACCTTCATGCCTATAATCCCTGAAGGCCGAGGTGTGCTAGTATATCCACGACTCGTAAGTCCAGTAGATATACTAGAACACACACGATTAACCAAGACCTAGTACCATGGCTAATCGTGTGTGTTCTCTTGCCACCTATTACGTAATGGGCTCTAGTAGAGCACATAATGTGATAGGTGGCAAGCCTATCGCCACTTCGCGGATACTTCAATTCCGGGCAGATTAATGCTTACTCAGATAAGTCTTAAAAACTTTATAAGATAATTTACTCGACCTGGGAATTCAACTCGGGACCCTACGCGGCTAACTATCGTAACAGGCGACAGCTGTACCGTTACACCACAGAGGCGATCAGACACTATTCAAAACCGATAGCACCAAACTTTATCGCTTAAATCTTATGTAATTGATAAAGCCAGTTCTTCCCAACCTTTGGTATTTCCAAACCAAAGTATTCCAATAGAATTGGATCCAATATCGCCTGGCTTCGGGAAGACGAAGCAAATTGAATTAATGGAAATTTAGTTCGTCGAAAGTCGTCGAATAAATCTCTCTAGAAGTTTCGGTGGGTTTATTATTGTAATGAATTCAGGAAGCAGATAAGTTAGGAAACTTATTGTAGAAATGCAATTGAAACGTTAAACAATCCTGATAATTGTAGTAAAGACTTAAAGTTTCCTTCAGCTTTGTCTATATATTTGATGGTATCTGGGTTCAATCTAGGAGATTCGACATGGGCGCTAGTTTTTACAGAGAGCGATTGCCATCTGACCTCTGCAACTCAGAAGAGAAACCAGGGTCAATCCTATTGGAATAGATTAACCAGGGTTTCCTCTCGATATTCACTCCAAAATGTGTAGTTAGGCTATAAATCTCACTAATTCTTACTTGGCATTAGGATCTGGATCAAGGACTATTATTTTTAACTGAATATTCCAGAATGTTACAATTTAAGCGGCTTTAAATAAAAAGTGAATAGGCATCTATTGACCCCTTCTTCACTTTCTATCAGGTGAGTTGAGGGTCACTATGCCAGCTATCTGTTATAAAACAAAAATACTCAAATTTAATTTTTTTTTCTCAATACCCCAAAACTCCAATAATAACCGACTAAAATATAACGACGATATAAAATAAAAATCGACTTCAATTTAATCATAATGTTCAAACTGAAGCAAATTAAAAAAAGGACTACAAGGAAAGCACCAGCTTTCTTATAGAAAAAAATCATCAAAGTTGGTTCAATTGCATATACAGTCTAACAGATAGGGGTCGCAAACCGGTATTCGAAATTTCGAAAATACCGGGATACCGGGCCAAATATAGGTCTTAATAATACCGGTTTTAATTTCACAAAAACCGGTATATTCGGTATTTTCGGTTTTAATAAAACAAAATACAAATAGAAACAGAACAAGTTACGCGCTGAAAACCATGTGTCGATGAAAATTTGTTTTATTTAGAAAATAAATACACACATACATACATATCATCACGCCAGGTACCTTGTGAAGTAGACAGAGAGCACTGAGTGTCAAGTTTCATGATCCCTGCACACTTGCCTAACTTTCTCCACGTTCATTAATCTCTTCATACAAACCGGTTTCGGAGGCTTTTGGCACTACCCTTGGATAAAACTCGAACTATTTGGTCTTTTGACAATCCAAACGAGGTCTCCCCGGGTACCTACATCCATCCACTTTCGCATCGTATATCTGTTTAGTGAATCTTTCATCTTTCATTCTTTCTACCCTTTCTTTCAATCCCGCACTTTCTCTGATTACTCCATTACGAATGCGGTCTGCGAGCGTTACTCCACAATTTTGCGGAGCGCACGCATTTCGATCACTTTTATCCTACTTTTGTGCTGCTTCTGATAAGCCCAACTCTGACTCCCATAAAGTAACGTTGGGATACGCACTGAGTTGTGCAAATCTAGTCGCTTTTAAGTAGTTTATCCAACATTCCATTCACTCTATTACCAGCACTCACTTTCGTTTCTACGTCTACGGTGTACCTT
>DVZL01008039.1:0-10444 GCA_018236625.1 Lasaia peninsularis
AAATTACACAAGTTGTCCTCAAAGTATGCAAATTATATGCTTGTGTTATGGGTGTTATTCAAAGATAATAATTATATATTATAGATAGTACCGCCTAACAGTCAATGAATGTCGTGTTACCTTTTAGCTGAACTAATTTAGGCTTTGATGAACTTAATACAATGATACAAAATAAATATCAATATGGATAGATATACACATGAAAGTATTTTATTAAGAGAATAAAAATTAAAAAAATACAATGATAATTTTTCATTACCCTATAGAATAAGTCTGTTTTTATATGCATAAACTTCTATGTAACTGCTTAATGCACTTTTCAACCTTTTTAATTAATTAAGAAAAAATCAGTCACTTACTTATTATTAAAATTCATTTAATTTTCATCTTTTTTAAATCTATTCTGCTATTCGGGGCGGAGACAAATCCAACGAATAAAAAACCATGAAAATTGGTCCAGCAGATCTCGAGTTACAAGTGTTGTAACAAACGAGGATATAAAAGGCAATGGCAATACTTTTTCCCTTTTTTATTTATACCCACATCACTTGTTGTTTATTTTTAATGATAAGATTGTTTTGAATGTAAAAATGTTTTTCACTTTTTAAGTGTAAGATTCCTTACCAACAAAACAAACAAAATTTGAGTTTGACTTTGATAAAGCACACAGGTCTGCTGATGGCAAGAGACAACCGTGGAATACACACACCATAGACGCTGTAGGTGCGTCACTTGTTGTGGTCGGGCTATTACCCCTTATGTGCAAGTCTATAGACACCATAGCTGTTATAGATGCGTGTCTATCATATGGCCGGGGCGCTAGTTACGAGTCCACCAGCTCCCCTACCCTCCGGACCGGAACACGACAATGTCATTATAGCGACAGCAATAGGTAAGGCGGTGGATCCCTACTCGAGCAAAGTGCACTTTACCACCAGTGGTTATGTTGGAAGTGACCTCGTTAACCTATACTCGCCCCTTACAAGTTGCCTGGGAGGGAGGCGGATCTATTTCTACAGTATGTTTAGTATGATTACTTCCGGTGTCTTTAAATTTGTCATTATCTTTTTGCTTAAGTTGAAAATATTTTCTAAAAGAATTAGAAATATATGGATAAATGAAGAGATACTGTCAATAAAAAACTTTGTATTTAGACCTAAACAAGGTTTTAGGCAGAGGTTTTCAGTAAACTTTTTAGAGTTTCGTACCCAAAGGCTAATAACAACAAAACCCTAAGACTGTCTATCTGTTCATCTGTTTGTCTCTAGGCTGTGTCTCGTGAACCGTGATAGCAAAAAGTTAAAATTTTCACAGATGATTTAATTCTGTTGCCGCTAGGTGTAATTCTACACACTTGATTTTTTGGCTTGTTTTCCAACGACCAATAGATGTCGATATGCATATTTAGATAGCGGTACATAGACTTAGATTAAAGATTTATAATTTATTTTTAATCATGTAAATAGATGACGATGCTGAAAAACAAATCGCGAAAGCTATATACTAATTATATAAAAGTAACATATTCAAAATGAGTTTTTTGCTGTTTCTATAGACGGTAGATACGTTATGATACCCTTTGTGCACAGGTTCAACTCACACTTGGCCGATTTTCGACTAATTTAACGAGATGTCGATCTTTCGCTTGACACTTTCCTTTGTGAAAATGAAATATACATTCAGTAATATATCTACGATGCACAAATAACATTAAGGAGAGTGCCTTAACGCCTATTGTCCCTCAAGGGGTAGGCAGAGGTGTGCTAGTATATCTACGACTCGTAAGTCCAGTAGATATACTAGAACACCCACGATTAAGCGAAGGTAATTACTAGGGCCCTGATGTGATAGATGGCAAGCCTATCGCCACTTCGGGCACATTCCAATCCCGGGAAATATTATGCTTATGCAGAAAAGTCTGAAAAACGTTTTATGAAAAGTTGCCAGACCTGGGAGTTGAACCCGGGACCTTAAGCGGCTTACACCACAGAGGCGTAACAATTAGAAATTATGTATTATTCTTACTTAAATCCGACCTGATGATTTTCTTCTGTAGCATCTCAAATTTACAAACCTAATTAAAATTTTCATGATAATATGCAAGTAGAAATGATTTAAATGTAACTCGATCAAGAATAAAGCGAAATAATTCTAAATTTCAAGTTTGTCAGAAAACGCAAAAGTTCTACACTAACTGCACATTTCAAATGAAAGCTTAATCATATTGGAAAACTATAGAAGATAAGACGATATAAAAATCTAGTATTTTCCTTTTTAATTTTTTCATTTTATACACATACATGTGTACATATTATATTCACGGGACGTTCTTTGCGAGGTAACAAGAGAGTATATCTGCAAAACATAACGTTGTCTGATTAGATCTGTACCCGTGTGGACTTGGCGGGAACTAATATCTCGGGTAATCGTGAGTGCATTATGTATTTCTACCTACCCTTTCAGTGACATTTAATTTTTACTACAAACAATGCTTATGAATTAAACACATTATACATATATGCCGGTTATTCGAAGCCTAAAATACCAACAAAGCATCAAAGTAATTAAAATAAGATAGCATGGGGACTAACCCGGTGCTAACATTAGAAAAACCCATTAGCTGTGTCCGTTTAGCAGGTATTTGACGTAATCATTTCAATAAAAATTTCAAATTCAAAATATACTGTATTCCGTTTACGGAAGGGCTAAATTCGCATGTTTCTTTCAGTCTTTGACAATGCACTCTAGTCAAGCTGAAATGGCCGAGGGATAACTTAGATATTAATTTCTGTTTATTACCAAGGTGACATGTGCTTATAAGACATCTACGTAGTTTCATTATTCGAATGTTCGAGGACCGAGGCGAGGGAAGCCGTATAAAAACGACAATTTCCTCTAAACGCCGCGCCCGCGCTGCGCCTGTCTCGCCGCGCCCTCCGCTGCTAATTAACTGCCGCAACGTTATGTCACCCTGGTACCCCTATTAGAGGGTGGCGTTGCTTATTTTCTAAATTGAAAAAGAATTTTCATGGAAAATAGGAAGTTTTTCTCTATTTTAATCTAACTCTCTGTCTAAGCTTTGAAAATATGCACAAAATGAAATGAGACTAAAAAATATTAAAAGCGTTTCAGTAAATAGTAGAAGGTTTTATGTTCATTAAAGGAAAATAAGTTATTTTTCTATGATTTAAATTTGATAGTACGAATTGTTTGACTTCAACTATGATCATCAAATTTATAGTTTCTCACTTATTATAATCTATTGAATATATTATAATCTATTGAATGTATTATTAGTAATACATTATTTTTAGATTACAAATAAATTTAACGGAATTAAAACAATGAGTTCTTGATTTGACTGTTCGAAGTTCGAAAGAAGATACTTTCGTCTCATTTAAATTTGGTTAAGATCCAATAATAAATTGTACTAAATAACATTGTATATTGATATTTAAGTTGTTTTCAAAGGGTTAAAACTGAAAATTTTTTGTTAAGTTTTCATATTTAAAATTTAGAAGTTATACTATATAATATTATATGATGGTTCGGGCGTACATTCGAAACCTTTTTATTGTGAGCCCGTAGTTTACGTGTCCGCAGTACCTATATGGGTCTGGAATTTCGAGTGGCCTTAACACCCTCAGGTTGGCAATACACTATTTGGTAACCAAGTGACATAATATATCGGACTGTCACGTGATCCGGCTAAATTGTCTTCCAATCCATTAAAAAACACCAAAGTTTATACATAAAATCCCTCGACAAATCAAACGAATTGTTCTAACTACAATGTAAGAGAATATGCTTGAGTTAATCAACGACATTAATATATAAAAATACTTGAACATATTATACTAGAACAAAAAAATCTCTAGACCCAGAAAACTGATTGTATGTTAGTCACACAAACACCTACATTGGGAATCGAACCCAAACGTCGCGGTTGGTTGATAACGTTAGGCGGGTACACTAACTTCTGGACCAACAGGGCGGTCAAAGGTTAACTGTGCTACCGTATATCGTGTATACTATGAATGATATGTATTATAATAATTCTACATAGTCTTATACCACAAGAGACCAAGGATGTATTCACTCCAGTGCTAATTGTCTATGAGGCTCCTGGGATCAATATAGATATTAACGGTTCAGACTTACAGTAAGGACTGCCTATAATTTAATGATAGGCTTTATAACAAGTCGGAGAGAGTATACACTCCGCAGTTTCAACCGTTCACAGAACCTACAGTACATAGGCTGACGAATACAATTTCTTGAGATAGTTAAACTGAATAACTCTCGCAGACCGTATTCATAATAGTGAGATCAGAGATAGAGTGGGATTGAAAGAAAGTGTCAGTGTAATGAGAAAGGGCATGCTTCGATGGTTTGGTCATGTGGGAATAATGAAAGATTGACATAACAGATCTAAGTTGACATTCCACGAGCAAATTGCTTGTGTATTATCAGAGGGTGGTGTCGAAAATCTCTGCGTGTTTGCATGATGAGAGAATCTGGAGGAAGCTAGGTAAGTGTGTGGGGATCGTGACACCTAGTACTCATACTCTGCCTATTCCGCTTTTAGGGTTGAACAAAATCGGTGTCAATCATGTAAAAGGTCCTGGGTTAGATGTCCGGGCAGGGCTACCCTTCGGGCAGAACATTTAAACAAATGAGCTATACTTTGGTGCGACTTTTGAACTCGTTGAGTAGAAAATTAGAATACACTTTTTAAGCATTAAATACATTTTTAACAGACTATGGATTACAAGGAGGGTTATGATTTTGACCGGTATGTATGTTTGTACGTATTTGTATGTGTATGTTCATCTGTTATTTCATAACTTCTTTAGCAATTGAGGGTACGATGGAAGTGCCTTGATCTCCGCTGGTATATACACTTTTTAGAGCGTGGTTTTTAGTAAAACTACTAAAACTTTAGTAGTAGATTTTGAACTTATTGCTTGTTCGTTTTTCTTATTTTAATAAGTCGAGTCTAAATTTTTTCGCAATAAAGTTCGGTAAGACTCTATGCTCTACATTAATATGAATAAAATCTCGTTTCAGTTCGACTATAGACTTTCATCTACGACATTTAAAGCTTGTGCGTCTTTGCCAACTGTTTAATTTCTCACACACTTTCTTACTTAACTTAGGAACAGCTTCCTTTACACGATTTTCCTACCGAACTTTTTGACTTGGGAAGCTTTTTTTGTTTATAAAACTTTTTAAAGTTTTTAAAACAATTTTTTACTGGTGGTAGAGTGCTGTATACAAACAGACAGACATTTTTTGGTTTAAGTACAAGGTATATAAATATACCTAAATATACATTTTATAAAAAGCGGTTATTTTAACATTATATACAAATATTCAAATTTTATTTATTTGTGTAGATAATGATGATGAGCTCCTTTATATATGGAATTGAAACTTAGTAAAAAATCTTACAATACATCTTCTTAATATGTATTACGTAAAAATAGGCAATTAAAAAAAACATTGAGCTTCCCAAAAACGTTTTTTTGGAGTTAATAATTTTGAAAGATAAAAAACTTCTATAGTGGTAAAATGTGTCCCCACTCTAACTTTTAAAGTAAAATTTTGAAAATTTTAAACAAATGTATGATCTAAATAAACACTTTCCACGAAAAATGGTTAATAGGAACTTAAAATATCCCGCAAATTTCACAAACGATATGATAAATAAAATTATTTTTTGTTAGTGAAAGATCATACTTGCTGCTACGGAATCCTTCATGGGCGAGTCCGAACCGTACTTTTATTTTTATCTTTAAAAATGTACCATAACCACAATGTGTTCCTTTTGTGAATAGATACTGTTCCATATTGCTTTATAGAAAAAATAAATAAAAATTATTTATTTACAGAATATGTGTGTTAAAAAGTTGTTACAAAACATTTTTTTAATGATACCAACATATTATACAACACTGTGGGGTGCAAATATTTTAACAAATAATTTATATTTATTTATTGTAAAACAATATATTATACTTATTACCTTATTACTTATAAACGTTAATTTACACCCGAATTACTTAAACACGACTTATCTACCATATTAAGCATCTCTATTTTTAACTTTAACTGTACAAAATTGCATAGACCTCTGTTACTTTATTTTTGTTATAAAAAGTGGTAAAAACTCAACAAATTTATTAATGTATGCTTTATAATTTTCTAGTACATGCTGATAAGCTTTATCCACTTTATCAATACGATATCTAGTGAGTCTACATTATAATATGTGACGCTGTCTATATGCATCTATCTATCTGCCTCGCTGTATGTGGTATATAGCACACATAGCCACCTATGTACTAGGTACACATAAGCCTGTGGGGGTGCGCGTCTGTAATTACGTCATTATTATCAGTCGGTAATCAAGCATGCATCGCTTAAATTGATTTTGCTAATTAAGATGGATCTTGTTTGAGCCGAAGTGAAATTTTGATGTGTTGGTTAAGTTGTAATCAAGGGATGTCTATGTACTTCTTATCCTCGGAATTTGGTGGAGTTCTATTGTAGAACCGATACAAAAGTAATGTTAACTTTCCCGCAACATATTCATTTTATTTGTTTAATAAATAAATATCTTGCGACAATTAGTGCGAGTTAATATGACCACAAAGTAAGAAAATTATATCCTTGTGTTATTAACACTAATCCACAATAATTACACTACATTTATAGATATCGTAGTAAATTAATTATAACCTGGTGGTCCAGTGATAAGTGCTTCGGACTTCTATTCCGGTACTCGAAGTTCGAAGTCTGCCATGAACCAATTGGTTTTCCTAACTTATGTGCATTTTCTGCTCTTTAGGTGAAGGAAGATATTGCTTGTGTTATGAGTGTTAGACGACGATACTAATACATAGAAATACTTAAGTTGATAAAAGAATACATTTAATAAACACACAGACCCGGAAATACAGACTTTTTTCATCCCACAAATGCCTGTCCCCGTCGGGAATCGAACCTCAGCCTCGCGGTTAGTCGGTGGCGTTAGGCGTGTACGCTAACTCCTCGACTAACGAGGCGGTCAACGAAAATTGAGTTTAGTTTCTCTTCTGGGTATATAAAAAACCGGTGAGCTAGAACGGAGAATGATCCTGGAGAAGGTTGAACTCGAATACTTACACGATTCCGGGTTTCCTCATGAGGTTTTCTTTCACCTTTTAAAAGCACTCAGAAAATGAATATATTTTTATACAGATGACAGCTCAGTATAATGACATACAACTCACCTCATGGTAAGTGATGTTGTTGCCAAGGATGGAGATGTACTAAGCTAGAAGCAGCCTATTCATCCAAGCCTTGAAAATATCAGTAAGTAAAACTTATTAGTACATGGAGGGTTTCGGACCAGAACTCCCTAAAAGGGAGTCTGAAACCTTAACCTTTTTTTATGGGATAAGAGAGCGAACAGGCACGTGGCTCTCCTAAATATGGTAAGTGACAACCGTGGCCTATGGACGTCATAGCTGTTGTTGACACCTGCCCTGTGGTCGGGCTATTAGACCTTGTGCAAGTATACCGGCTATCTTACCCTCCTGACCGGAACATGACAATGTTATTATGGCGGTAGGAATAGGTAAGGCGGTGAATCCCTACCAAGACGAGTTACTGCACAGCACTCTACCAGCAGTAGTCATGTTAGTTAGTAACCCGGTTAACCTATGCTCGCCTCTTACGAGCTGCCTGGTAGGAAAGCAATTGGTCTATTCTACACAAAGAAACCGGACTAACACGGAGAACACAAACTTAAATTATTCTCTTCTACTTTCACCTTCAAAAAGAGTCGCGAAAGCGATCGAGTTTTGATTTTTGACAGTTTCTGTGATATGTCAATCGATCAGATGTTCTATTAAGCTAAAGATTCTATTTGGAGTATGCACTCTTAATAAAGATCTGTCCCAAAAGATTGAGGTAGCTTTTAATACGAAGACGCGAAAACTTCATGGTAGGGGTACAGATCCGTAAATAGAATTGTAAATGCGAAAGCATGTGTTCGTCTCTTTTAGGATTCCGTACGCCCAAGGGTCACAACAGTACTTTATTACTAAGACTTCGCTGTCCGTCTGTTTGTCTGTCACTATGCTGTATATGATCATGATTCGTGATAGCTAAGCTTCAAAATTTTTACAGATAATATGTTTATGCTACCGTTATAATAACATATACATAAAATCAATCTATATTTTGATATTACAAACGGGAAAGTGTCTCTGTTTGTCCGCTTTCCACGACATAACTGAACGACGGATTGAGATGATTCGTTTGTATGGGGCATTTTAAAATTTCGAAGGTAGAAAGCTAATATGCGGTATATAATGGTATGCGGACTATTTATAACTAACATAATATCACGAATAGTTTTTTTTAATCTGCCCCCAACTCCTTAAAAGGGGAGGTAAAATTTCAAATGGGATTTTTCGCAGTTTTCGAGGTTGGAAGGTAAACATTTGCACAGACTCTTTGTTACCGAAAAATATCAGTCTTATTTATTTTTAGAAATCTTACCAAGGGTTTAAAAATTAACGCCAACGAAGCCCCGGAAAAAAGTTAATACAGATACTATATTACCCGAGCAACATTTAGATTGTACGGTAACCTTCGGAAACCACCTCGCACTTTACCGGTTTTTCATGTTGCAACGGAGCAACGTTAAGGTATAAGTGTTGTATATCGAAGTGGTTAGAATATAGGAAAGACCACAGACTACTTTAGTACAGGAATAACATCTGATGGTTCCTGCCATAGATCTAAGTTAATTAATTGCTCGTGCATAGTCAAGGAAAACATCTTGTATATTATTATTTTATTTATGAGCGTTAGATAATTAACAGAGATATATAAATTATATATAATGTACATCAGAATTTAATGCATAATTTAGTATGTATCAAAATAGGATATAATAATTTAAAGCAAGTCTACATGACTAAAGAAATTTAGTCTATTATTTGAAGGTGGTGTCAAAAGTGCAGTGCAAAACCAGCGTGTTGTTATGAAGAAAGTAAATAATATGAAACTAAGTATGTAGAAATCGTGACCCTTTACACTGTATATTCTCTGCCTAACCCAAAAAGTCTGGGCGTAATTATATGTTGCAGGAAGTTAATGTATATCGTTGAGACTTCAAAGCCGTGAAAAGTTTTTTCAAAGTAAAAATATCTCTTTGTTATTGTTGAATTGTAGAATTAATTATATAACTGAAGTTTCTTTATATTTTATAACAGTTGTTTCTTCCAGTATTTTAAAAATATCGTCACGCCCATTCCCTGTAGAGCTAGGCAGAAGTAATATACTTAGGCACCTGCGAACAGCTGACGATATAAGGTCTCTTGATATGCCAAATCCAATCTTTGGCAACGTAAAAACTTTGAAATAAACCGAAAAAACTCTTAAAAATAATTCCATAATCTTAAAAACAATTAGGGAAATTCCTACCCGGGAATCGAACTCGAGTCCTCGGACGTCAAAGTCGGACACGCTGACTATACTTGACCATAGAGGCGTGTTTTTAAAGTTACAAGTGTATAAAATATTATTCAATTCATAAGTAATATCAGTCACAAAAAAACATTATAACTTATGACTTATTATTTCAACGTAGTTAAACTACAAAAACCCGACTTCAATTTAAATAGGTGAGTAAAACTGGGTAAGCAACTTTTATTTATTTTATTGATAATTTAAAATCCCATAAACATTGTATTTAGAATTATTATCTATCTTACGAAGCAGGCATTGAAATCCTTTTTGAATTGATAGAGTAAGCGTATGACGAACATACAAAAACACTCAATTGATAACCTCCTTCTATTGAAGTTAGTTAAGTAGAATTCATAAGTCAGTATTTTCTAAATTGTAGAGTTATAAATATAAAAAATATCATAAGCAGTGCTAGATATTTTAAAAGGCTACCAATCAAACTAGACCCCTTTAAATACATATAGACGTGACTCTATTTAGCGATGTAGAGTCTTTAATTGTCTTACATTGTGATATTGGAGTGGTCAAAACAAACTGTACATTAAACACTTGCTCTTATTTCACATAAAGTAGAGTTAATAAGCCAAGAGTTTACTAAGTTTTAAAGTTGCAAATGTTTATTTTAAACGTACTGTTAGGTAACTTTTTAGTATTAAACTGGCATTTTAACTCACTAAAGGTATTAGGCGAACAAACATTCTTTAACGTCTCTACATAGAGATAACACATTTTTTTTACTTAGTTCATATTTAACTAATTTAATTCATAGATATACGTTATACATACATACACGCCAAGTCGCTTGCGGGGTAGATAGGGTATTGAGTGCCAAGTGTCATATTATTGAAATGAAATGAAATGAAAATTATTTATTTGCCGAATATGTGTTTAAAAGTTGTTACAAAACAAAAGTTTT
>DVZL01008040.1:0-10444 GCA_018236625.1 Lasaia peninsularis
TGTGCTAGTATATCCACGACTCGTAAGTCCAGTAGATATACTAGAACACACCCACGATTAGCCAAGGTACTAGCTATCGTGTTATTAGCCTAGTTTACGTTTTTACATGATGATTTATTAATTTTATACATTTATGATAGCATATGAGATTAGGAATATACGGCCTATCTTAGTGACTATGATAAATTTGTTTGAATTAAATGTATATTAATTATCATTTTTGATGACGTTTAGAGCATATTCTACTTAATATATAATCATTTTTATCAAGTATTACATTGTGTGGTTTCATTTATTTTATTAAGAATGCTTCTGACTACTTCTACTACTAGATTAACATTATGTAAAATTTAAACTTTTAATTATAAGACATGCAGACATTTAAGAAATTTATTTTATTAAGGTTTTAAAACACACAAGTCACGTGGTAATAGTTAGATATAAACCCGGCTTTTGATGGGTCAATCAAGTCAAGCATAACAATAAAAATTTTTGATTCCACTACTACAATGCTAAGAATGTTTGCGGCCCTTTTGTTGAATCTGCTTTATCAGGAATGTGTTTTGGTAAGTTATTATTGATATTTGCAGATTTAGGTTTAAGTATTGTATAATTTTTCAGGTCTTGGCTTGATGGCGTTGAGCTCGCAGACTCGTTCGCTTTCAACCCATCCAAGTGGCTCATGGTCAACTTCGATTGCACAGCTATGTGGTACGTTTTTTTTTTCATCGTCAGCTTTTGGTAGAATATCATTGTATACATAGGTATTTTTTTCTACAATGCGTGAAAAAATGCAAGTGCTATTCAATCATTGTAATGCAGTGAAACTGCAAAAAACTGCGAGAGAATGCTATGCGAGCATCGCGAGAGAATGCGTATAGCATTCTCTACTGGCTAACCTTTGGACCAACAGAAAAAAAACAATAATGGCAGATGCATAAAAAAGAAACAATAAATTAGATACATAGTAAAAAAACAAAAAAAAACTATCAACTTAAAAAACTAATAAACATATATTATACAAATAAAAAAAAATAATATTGATTAAGATTCGGCTATTATTTACTTTTAAATGTGTTTTTTTTACATAGCAAAATATTAATATTTGAATAAGTTTTTATAGTTTTATTGCGTTTATACTTTTATTAGGCCAAAAGTTTTAAGTAAAACACATCGAGGTAAACTATGATATTTATTATAAAATTTATTAAATAATACTTTTCAGGGTAAAAGACAGTACTGCTTTGCACAGAACTTTCAACGTGAACCCAATTTACTTGAGACATGAGAATTCCGGTAAGTATAATTTTATCATCAAATATATTTTGGTAATCATACAGTAAACTTTTTTCAATTTTATATCATATTAATTAACTTTTGATTTTTTATTTGAATATCAAATGCGTTTGTTATTAAACCGTTTTAATTGTTATTACCTAAATTATTTTCAAGCAGATTTTTATATAAGGCCCTTTTTTTACAGGAAAAGCGATCGACTACATGGTGAGTGTTTAAGGTTTTACCTAAATCTTTTTCATCACAAAAAAGTTCTATACGAACAGCTATAAAAGAGTGTTTGTTGTGTTAACATTTTTTTTTATTAAATTTACAGTTTTTTATTCATATGTATAAAATTTGTAAATATGTTTGTTAAAATAAATAATTAATTAAATTTAACAGTCTTGATGTAATCAGATAGCTGTCTTATATTTCGAACACTTTAGGAGTTCTAAGAGCTAGAGCTTTAGAATTTAAAGTATAGTGCAAATAGTAGGCTACAGCTATCCAAGAAGCAAATAATATATTCGATGTGAGAATTTCCAAAATAAGATATAGAAAGTTTTAAACAATTCAAAAATAACATTAATAATTTGTATGTAAATATAAATAATAGGTTGGGCCGCAAATGGCAAACACGAAAAATAAAATAAACTTTAATAAAGAAGAAATAAAAATTAATGGAGATGAAAATCTGAAGAACAAAGATGAAGGATATCCAGGTGATGAGGGTGTATATGATGAAAATGATGGAGCCAAGAGTCTTCACGGATACGACAATATGTCGTCTGGGTGTGGAGAGAAAATACAATTAGAAAATCCGGATAAGAAAGAACCATTAGTATGATATTTTGTTTCGGTGGTGGGACTATTTGGTGGAGGTCGCTTTGTTTTGAATGTGGTAGAAATTTGAGATAAACACATGTTTCGTTTGGTTATATCTAATCGAAGACTTTTTAAAATTTGCTTGGAATATAATTTTCCAAAATTATGGCAGACATAGAGTTAAATTCAAATTTATTTTTCATTACTTTATTTTTTTTATTTGATTCTTTCTATAAATGTTTGATTATTGTTCAACTCTTCTAATTTGCTGATAACAATATGAAAAATAGATTCAATAAAATTGGAAAAAGGGTGAAGGATTCAAAACATTTTTTTTGTATCAGATGTGATTTTTTCACACTAAAATTTCATTGGAACTTGAGTTTTACTTAGAATTTATAAATATTCTATAATAATTTAAAGACGACAACCTTTAACAAAATATACAAATTTAGTAGCGCTTACTAACGATTTACTTTAAAAGTCATTCTACAAAAGTTGTATGATGTGTCATTTTATTTAATTTTTTCAGCACTGGCAAATACCATTGAGTCGTCGTTTTCGAGCTTTGAAACTATGGTTCGTTCTGAGAAATTATGGCGTAACGGGGCTTCAAAAGCACATCCGTGAGGTAATTAGCAATCACTTTATAAATTTCCAGTAAAATATTATCACTTCTACAAAAAATACTGTTTTAAGGCAAGCGAATGAGTCTTGATGAGTTAGCCATCGTCTGCTTAAATTAAAATTGGTGCTAAATTAAATAATAAAAGAATAGTTGATTGGCTTTAATAATATATTACACAAAAAGTGAGCAAGCAAGAAAATAAAATAAGCAGTTCAAGCTGAATTTCTACATCGCATTTCACCACTGTAGATTGTTCACGTTAAGCATGAAGTAATCAACCAAGCAACGTCCCTAACTAATTAACAGAATAGACTAGGTTATCGTAGGACTCATCTAACCTTATTCCTGCTGGTTGGAGGATATATAGTCCATTATATAAATGTAAAATATATAAATATAAATGTATTGACCGCCTCGTTGGCCGAGTGGCTAGCATACATCGACTAACTGTGAGGCTCGGGTTCGATTCCCGACGGGGATTGCATTTGTGTGATAAACATAGATATTTGTATTTCCGGGTCTGGGTGTTTAAATTATTTCTTGTATCTATTTAAGTATATCTATGTATTAGTATCGTTGACTAACACCAGCATATAATTAGCTTACTTTAGGGTTAGATAAATTTGTGTAATTTGTCTAGTAATATTTTATTATTATTATTTATTAATATGTATACTATATCAAAGCTTTTAACTTATTCCAGAGTGTTCGCTTGGCACAAAAATTTGAAGCACTCGTCTTGGCTGATCAACGTTTTGAAATTCCTCAACCAAGAAATTTAGGTATGTCACTTTTACAATAGTAATAAAACGTAAACCTATAGGTATGTGATAGTTTTAAAATTAATCTCAAAATCTTATAAGAGTTAGGCGTTACATATTAAACTATGAAATACATAAAATCCAAATTTATAACTTACGACGACATATAAATAAAATTTGATTTTTCTTCAAAAAGTTACAAATTGATTGACTTTTTAGGCATGGTGGCGTTCCGGCTGAAAGGTGACAACACGTTAACCGAACGACTTCTAAAGAGGTTGAATGCTCGAGGCTATATTCATGCAGTACCAGCTTGCTTCAAGGGAGTTTATGTCATACGATTTACTGTAACTTCACAGAGGACTACCAATCAAGATATCTTGGGTATGAAATACGTTCATGTAATATCTTCTCTGTGTTATGTGGAAATAATATTTTTGCTAGCAGTGATGACATTTTTGCAACACCACTTTTAAGGTAAAAACCAGGGTACATTTAGAGCCAACCAATTTTACAGTCGAGATTCTTACAGTACATTTAAAACACTCATGAACTTACTATCCGATCTAATCTTAAATATTGCAAATGGTAAAAAACTAAGAAATCTAGTTTTTTTAACTTGTGTTGTCTTGTACCCATAAAATATTATTTCAAGTAATTTCAATTAATGTCATCAAATTTGTCATGTGAAATTTGTTTACCTAGTTTAGGAAGCAGGAATCATATAGTTTCTAAGTATGTGTTATAAATAATTGGTGAACGAATAAATTATACCTATTCTTATTCATTGATGTATAAGTAGTTCCTTAATTCGTACTTTGTCTATAATAAATATATCTGGACATATTACACAGATTGCCAAAACCCCAAAGTGAGCAAATTACATAGAAATACTTTGAAATATATATTTTATTTTATAAGTACCTAGACCCGGAAATACAGACATATTTGTTCATCACACAAATATCCATCCCCGTCGAGAATCCAACCCGAGCTTCGGGGTTAGTAGATGGCGTTAAGGTTGTACGCTAACCGATCGACTTTCACTTGTATTATTCAGTTAGTATTACTTGGTCATTCTCATAATAATTAATTTTACATAATTAGCCCTTTTTTAATTTAAATCATGTTCATTTATGTTTAAAATATTATAAATTTTGATAGCGTTTGACAAAAAAGCTATCAAAGTTACACATAGTGATGTTCGGAACAAAAACACTTTTAGCAATGAACAGGAATAGGTTGAAGTCATGGTGGAAGATATAATTCAATATTCTATATTTTTAGATGACTGGAACGAAATAAAATTAGTGGCATCGGAAATTTTGGTAGATATGTTTGGATCTGATAAAGGAAACATTGTTACGCCGAAGAAACCAAGGATTTCCCTGAAAGGTATGACTTTTTTAATAATAAAATAATAAATTCTACCAGGTTCAGTGAATCTTACAAAAACTTAATCAATTTTTTTATGAAAAACTTAAAATTGTAACATGTAAATTAGTAAGTGATGTTACAACACTAGCAAATTTTGAATTGCGTCAAAATTAAAATTAAAAGTTTCCGAGAAATTGAATCATGCATGTATTGGCAAAGTAAAATAAATATCAGAAGAACCAGACATAAGTGGGCTGGCTACCCATTATTTACATTATTATTTTTACCCTTGATATTGATGAAATATGTATAATTTTAATTAGTAAGTAAAAAAAATAATATAATTAATAGTTAAAAAAGAGGTACAAGATCATTGATTAGTTTGATGAAAAATGTACCTACTGCATCTTTTGTAGGATTGATGAATCTACTATAATAAAACAACGCATCAACAGATATTTCTTATGGAATGAGACTTGAAATATTTCTAGATTTGTTAGCATACAATTAAGTCGCTGCTGACCAAATAGGCTATTCGGTTTCTTTTTTTGTGTTTTATGCACCAATCCAGCCAGTCAACATAGCCAGATTTTTTTTTCTATTGTTGATTTGTTTACACGAGAACTAATATTTTACATAAAAAGTCGGTAAAATTTTCTTTTATTGTTGAAAGTATTTCCTTTAGAAACTAAAGCAGCTATAAGTATTTTATTTTTTGTTAATATTTCCAGAAACACGCGAGTTGAATGCTACTTTCGGAACTAGCCTTCTTTTAGCTAACAGCCCCATGAGCCCTAAAATTGTTAATGGAACGCATGTAGCCATTTGCGACTACGAACAAGTGCTGTCATCTTGCGCCCAAACCTTTGCTCAGTTGAAGATGGAACCGAAGGATAGTCCTGGTAAGCATTATATATTTCACAAAACAAAATTATTAGATTAGACTTTAAGTACCATTGGAGAGAATAACAAACATGAACATATTCTAATAAAACTATAATATTAGAAACACCACTATTGGGCAGTAGCTAGTTCTGTTTATTGAAATTGTTTTTTTGTATCTTTATTGTAAATTATGAATCTTTTTGGTTATTGGCACATATAAATATTTTTGGCATAAGTTGTGGGGTGCCGTTTCCACAAAACACGTTCCAAACTTTGATTTTGTAAATAAATTGCATTTTATTATAAAATAAGAGATAATAAATAACAAGCAATAAACATAAGTGTGGTCTTTATTAGAAATGCGTAGACGCATCCGTGGTATTCGGATGTGTGGTAAGAAATTCTCCCTTGACTCCTGCATGGACATGGTGCAGGGACTGATGGTGGAACAGTCCCTACCACTTTGCTCTGAGGAAGAGAGAGAAGATGCTTCTAATGGTAAAAATATAAATAGATGTGTTTGCAAGCCTGCATGTCTTCTGTATCAGTTTTAATTTACATGTCATAAGTAGATAATTTTATCTGGAATTAAAATGCATTTAGAGTTTTTTATTTTTTATATTTACCTTCATTTTAGATAGTTTTTTTGTTTCTTTGTTGCTTAAATAATGTATTTTGGTTCATTTAAATTTAAAATATTAAATGCAGCTTTTTTAACAATTCAATTAAAAATTACTGGTACGCTTCATCTCATAATTGCAATTTTTTTACGTTTGCCTGACATCTCATAAGTGTCGAGCTTACAATAAATAAATCATTATCTGCAAGACCACTGCTGGCAGATTACTGAATAGTTACCGTCTTTCCTTTCCTAGTGCCATAAATACAAATAATATATTCTAATCTGGAGGGTAGGGTAGTTGGTAGACATTAGATCTAATACTACGACCATATGACAGCGACGTTTACAGTTGTTTCTAGTCACCAGTGGAGCGGTGTGCTTGTTTGCTGTAAATATATTGTCATCGTATAAAAGAACATACAATTAATAATTTAAATTTTAGATAGAAGAACTAAATTCAATTAAAATATCAGGTCTTATATGATTGTAATTATCCTTGACAAAGTTGTTATGATGATGATGATGATGAAAAATACAGTATCTATGGAACTTAAGCCTAGAACTGGTTGATTCATAAAATTGTCGATGTAGATTTAGTAACAACACTCCAGTGAATCTCTAATTAGAATATCTACTCTAATTAGAATATAGATATATTTTTAATAAAATCTGTGAATGCTCACAATTTCCTAAAATACAAATAATTCATCAAAAATCGATGTGGGTATCAGGGTTTCATTTTCACAGCTCGTCGAGAGGTACCTTATTCGTAGGTGGATAAAAGCTAGAACATTTAAAATTTTAAGTATTTACGTTAAGTTAAAACTGTGTTCTCATGACATTTATTTCATGGCTCAATTTTTGAGGTTTATATTTATAGAAAACTTTACATAGATGTTATCTTATACTTTGATATCTTGTGTTTTAAGTTTCGTGTCATTTATTAGTAGTTGCACTCGAAAATTTTACTAACTTTATTCATTTTAGGACCGAAAAGTGAGCCCATTGGAGCAAGCAAATGAGGTAATATGAGATTTTAAATGGTGGTGGGACAATACAGTATTATATTTTTAGTCCAGCTTTTATAGTTTAGGTACACGTTTAAGTAATATAAATATTGAAACCAAGTGTAACATAAGTTTCTATAAATTCAATTTCATACGATTATTTTTTTTTTTTGCTTTTGTGCTTTCTCCTTATTTTAGTTCATCAATCTGCTAAGCTATTGTTTTTAAATAAATTTACTTTTCTTTCAAAAGCATGTTTTCTTATCCACAACATTCATAATGTATAGTCAAATTTGTCAAATATTTAAAATTATGGGTCAAAGTGGTGATAAATATTTAAATATTATAAAGATATAAATAAAAATTATAAATTAGAATTAGATATGAGATATAAGATAGTGTTAGGTTCTTATACATCCTCTTTTATAGGATCAAGTCCAGGCGACAGATCATCCGTTTCATCATCTCCAGCGACATCCACAAACACGATTAAACATGAAGCGGTTGCTGATCCAAGTCAAATGCTCATACCTGCAACTCCCTCTCGACACTACCGTTCAAAATCTTTTGATGTATCTCTAGCCAACTTAAATCTCGATGATGCTATTATTTCAATTGATGTAGAAAAAAATCAAATCACCATTACACCAACTAGTTCTAAAAAAATTGAAGATGATCTAGTTCATTTTAATGCTTATGAGGAAAATGTTGATCTTGGTGAAATAAATCATTCGTATACAAATTTAAAAGATGAAACTTACTCAGAAGATTTGAACGACAAAATTGCGATGAAAAGCAGTGATTCGAACACAAAACTGACGATAAGTGGCCCAGGAAGCTATATAAAGAGATTGATTCAACAATTCAGTGAAGGGCCCATTGAAAATGAAGATTCTAAACCAGAATCTGAAAGAGTGATATCAACTGAATCGGTAAAAAATAAAGCTAATGCAATATGTAAGAAATGCTTCCACTACAAAGGTAGAATTCCAAAGTAATCTTTTTGAATAGAAAACTCCACCACAAGCGACAAATACATACAAAATGTAAATTAGTATTATGTTAGATATATGTGCTTGTTTAGATTTAGAATTTTAGCAAAAATTTTAAAAATTCGTGCTTTATAGAGTATAGTGCAAAAATCCGTCTTTAGTTTTAAAAAATCATATCTATATTTTGTCAAACTTGTATGTATCTAAGTAAAAAATATGTTCCAGTAGTGGTAGTAGAAACTTTTCAAATATATTTTATGATTCATTAAGCTTTTTCGTTAGTACCTATCAAGCTTGTTTTAAAAATTAAGTTTTAATTTGTAATATTCATATTTGAAGATAACATTGCACTTTATATTGCATTGAAATTGAAAGGTATTTTTAATCTCAATATTTTAATATTATTAAATATTATTTTGGTATGTGTTTATCAAAAGTCATTAAAATATTCACTTTCAGAAACAATCAGTCACATAGTTTTGTTGTAAGTTTTTGGATAATTTTAAGCGATGCACAATACTTTCTTTGTTAGTGTTAGGTATATTTTTTATTAATTTTACGAAGCGCAAATGTAGAAATATATTATTGAATATTTATATACACACAGCAATATTGCTATGCAGATATATATTTTGATGTAATAAAACTAATATTAATCTAAGAGTTTATTTAGTAAGCAGCAAATTAAGCATTTTACCAGTAAAATTAAAGTCTACTCTTACAGTAACAATAAAAATATTAAAGATACATAATTTACTTTAAAATATTAAAAGTGAATATACCTATTTCAATGTTTATTAATTACTTCATGAGATTTTTTGTAAAGTTTTTGGTGAGTAAAAGAGTTTTTATCCTAAAGTTAAATCGTTTACTGTTTCAAACCACACCTCATTTGAAATAATTGATAAATTAAAATTACATGTATTTTCTAAAAACTTTTCTTAACGTCGTTTAGTATTTTATTGTTTCATTTCATCTAAAACTTAAATATAAATATGAAATGCCTCCAATTTGATCTCTATACAAATCTATAATGTATAAATTCAAATATGAAAATGTTCAAAAAAAAATGTTTTTATTCATTCAGAATAATATTAATACAATATTATATCACAACGACAAACAATGTCATATTATATTATTTTAATGTACTTAAACAAGTCAAATCACAAAATGGGTAAGGTATCGTCTATATACGTAGTATTATAAAAATGTAATCTTTTAGACCTAAAAATTGAACTGCTGTGCTAAATCAATAATTAATAAATAATATTATAAATCATGAAAATATTACAATTAGAATGTTGAAATTTTAACAATTGTTAAATAGTATTACAAATATTATCTAAGTTTGTAGTTTAGTTCTTAAAATATTTAACCAAACTGTAACCATGAGATATACGTTAGTTAGTATTAAATGATGCAATGAACACTGAATTTTATTTAAAATTATCCGAGCCGGTGGACTTCATACAACCCGATGTTGTTGCTCCTGCTAATAAAATTTAAAGTGTTGTTTTTCATATTTCACTTAAAATTATCACGATTTTTTTCTCTTCATGCGCTTCAACAAAAATATAGAAAAAAATTGTCCCAAGATCTCCAGCTTCATGATCAAGGGAAATAGACTCAATTTTATAAATATAGATAGCATAATATTATTTAAACTGATATCCCAAATATTTACATACTCTTCGCTAATATTATTTAATTTATTTTGGTATAAGGCATATATTTTAGGAAGGCAATGCTTGAGGCGAAATCGTTTAATGCTGTTGGCACGAGTCGAGTCACGAGTAATCTGTTCACCTTGTTTACTTTCATTTCCATAACATCTTTCAATCATTTAAGTTATATTTAGAGTCCCAAATAGGATCATTTTTATCAAAAGATTAACATTCTAGTTGGTATTTCCCCATGTTAGTGTAGATTCCCTTGTCTCCCCGACTGACAGCTCGTAAGAAGCGAGCAAAGTTTAACTTATTATCAACAAGACCAGCGGGGTTATTGTGTATCTTTTTGACAATTATAAGATACGAACTCCGAGCCGGAGTTCTCATATATTCACT
>DVZL01008041.1:0-10443 GCA_018236625.1 Lasaia peninsularis
CGCCCCGGCTTCGCACGGGTATACTATACATATTATATACATAAAAACCTTCCTCTTGAATCACTCCATCTATTAAAAAAATCGTATCAAAATCCGTTGCTTAGTTTTAAAGATTTAAGCATACCTAAATAGGGACAGACAGAAAAAGTGACTTTGTTTTATAATATGTAGTGACAAGCTGTACTCGGCGCACGTTGCTACGACAACAACTGAACTAAGCAACGCCATCTGGTAGTGAACGACATCGATGAGCATAACATACAAACCTTCTCCGTGGAAAAATATACAAATTTTATATATATATACACATATACAAATTTTCATAATAATCAGTCCAGTAGTTTTTGAGTTATGTTATAGAAACCAACTACCATTTGGGATTACATTCCTAACATCCCTTTCTTCTAAACATATCTTTCCCGTTTTGGTCCGGGTCTCCCAGTGTAGAATACCTCCTTACCAGGCAGCTCGTAAGAGGAGAGAATAGATTAACTGGATCACTTTCAATATGACCACAGGTGGTAGAGTGCTGTGCAGCAACGCGCCTATGTAGGGATCCATCGCCTTACGTATTCCTGCCGCCATAATGACATTGTCTTGTTCCGTTACGGAGGGTAGGGTAGTTCGGAAGTCCGACGCGCGTACCGCTAGGCCACCGAAGGTCTTAAGTCTAATAAAGCCGTATTACTTCTACTTTATGTTCCACATATAAGTGCTTACTTCATGGCAAAACAAGAGGTCACAATCAAAAAACAAGTTCAACTCGCCTAACAATATATTTCCTATAAATTCATTTAGTCATCCACCGCTCATTAGTCACCGTTTAAGACTTGAGCTCCAAAGGATATGAGCAATCGCGGTCTGGATCATTCTTCCAATGTTTTGCGGTTAAGCGTTTAGTATATGACAGCTGCTTGTTTGAGTGTTGGTATACGTCCACATATCCACAGAGTGCAAACCAGTTTCGTATGTGTCCCTTCCCCCCCTTCCCCCTCTAGTGAATCCGCCACTCACAGTCTCGATATAATTCGTAACTCGTAAGCCGTCCTGCACACCTGACTATATTATTGTCAATATTGTGACTTATACAAATAAAAAATATCGATACCACAAAACATAATTTCACTATAAAATAATCTATAAATATAGTCTCTTATTATCCTACACTGATACCAAATTTTGGTTTTCAAGATGTTTTTAAATTTCAAATCTATAACACTCATATAGAAACATCTGTTACCATAAATATCACAGAAAAATATAAAACATAATACAGACTAAAACGATAAGTAAGACCTTAAATAGACAAAGTGAAATGTATTGTATTAGCGTAAAAACCTAAGACTCCGCTGTCCGTCTGTCTGTCTGACCGACAACCGCGATAACTAGACAGATAAAATTTTCACAGATAATGTATTTCTGTTGCCGCTATTACAAAAAATACTCAAAAAAACTCCCATACAACAAACGCGATATTTATAACGTTTTTATAGATACAGAACCCTTAGTGTGCAAGTCTGACTCGCACATGGCGAATTTTTCTGTCGCCCTTAGTTCAGGATGCAGCCAGTCTACAGGATGGACATGCTCGTACATTTTTGTGTGCGATTTTAGGGTTCATATAAAAATGTAATAATTACATAAAGTAGTACCGGTGTCCGCGACTTCGTCACATTTTTATTTAATTATTTTATTTTATATATTTTTTATTTAATTATTTTATTTCTAGAACCAAATTTTTGTCTGCCAGTGAAAGTCCGGTCAAAATCGATGCAGCCGTTTCAGAGATTAGCGGGTACAAACAGACAAACAAAAATTCTTCTACCATTTTGATATTATGCCTCGTAAACATTAATATGCATTTATTAAAAAGCGGTTATCTTAATATTACATACAGACACTCCAATTTTATTTATTTGTATAGATAGGTAAATTTAGAAATTGTCTTAGTGACCCACATTTAGCAATAAGTTTTTCACATACCTAATAACATTGATATGATTTTTGCCTCTCGTCTATCCTGTTTCTATACTATAGTATCACTACGCGTTATAAAACGAAATCGCTTAAGTCGCTTCCTCCTGTTTGCTTAAATCTTTAAAACTACGCAACTGATTTCGACGCGGTTTTTTGTATAACATGTGCATCAAATATAGAGAAATGCTTATATATTTTCTTGATTTCTACTGTGATATCGTAAATAATCGCATTTTAGCGCTTACATTGCAAACGCTGGCTTAACCCTACGAGGTAAGTCAAATTAATGTACTACAGTTTTGTACACTTTAAAAAGGTTTACAAAATAGTCCGCGATAGCATATGTCTATATTATAGAGATAACCACTTATTATCTTTTACTTTTTACTGGAAATAATGTCTTATTTACGAAGCGATTTTAAGCAATACAGCATTAATCCTTATACATTTAAGTATCTTAGACGCATTATACATTTAATAGATTAACTATCATTACCCGGCGCGCGTTTCTACGCCAACAACCACTGTGCAATGCCACCTGGTGGCGAGTGATATCGATGAGCATATCATACAAACCTTCTCCGTGGAAAAATACATGTATATGCCCATTTCCATGATAATCGGTCCAGTAGTTTTAGAGTTCTTTTTATTTATAGAAGAAGAGACAAACGGGCAAGTGGTGATGGTAACTGATCACCGCCGCCTATTAACACCCGCAACATCAGGAGTATCGCAGATGCGTTGCCGAACTTTTAGGAATGAGAATGCTCTTTTCTTGAACGTTCCTACGTTAGGATTCATCGATGACATACAGACAAACATTCATTTTTATATAGATATATGGCCCTTTGCAGCATGAGATTTGAATTAATATATTAAAACTTAAAAGATATAACAGATTTAAAATGCAGGGAATTGTCACTGAATGACAAAGGCTATGCGTTCAAGAGGTGCATACTTATGTATCCAAGATTAGCCGACGATATTACGTCCCATGATGTGACGGTCGGCAAATCCGGTGTCATATCGGGCACAATTCCAATCTCGGGCATCATGATATTAATCAGATAAATTGAAAAGAATTATAAGAACAAGCCCGGGGAATCCCGGGCCACGTGCGCCAAAGTCGGACACCGGCAACACTCGGCTCCAGAGACGATTCCTTATAAAACAATCGATACTTAATATCGTATTTTTTCCGTTCCTAACTCCACAACCAACACTGATTTTCTAGAGCATTTTAAAATTTCAAATATGTCACTCTACAGTTCGTACATGATATTTTTAATATTTACGACAAGCTGTGCCCGCGACTTTGTCCGTGTTTTTATTTAACTGTTTTATTTTACACATTTCTACAACAAAATTCTAAAATAAAAGTAGCCTACGCCGTTGCTTATTAAATTAGTTGTCTACCAGTGAAAGTCCTGTAAAAATCGGTCCAGTCGCTTCAGGGATTAGCGGGTACAAACAGACAGAGAAAAGTTCTAAAAAATGTTGCTTTGGTAAAAGTACCTTTTATATATATGTATTTCACACTCTTCACACACACACTTGACACTTCAATTTTATTTATTTGTATAGATAGCGTGTGCGGCCAGCCTAATAGCGGCTAAGCGATATCATACAACCAGACGAGCTAACGGAACCACTTATCTAGTCGCGCATCGCTTTCCATGCGACCCGAGATTCTCAACCTGCAACCACGGCAACCGATGGTACATTATATAGTAGCGCGTTCAGTTAAACTGATATTCACTAAAATATATTATCGTTAGGTCAAGAGTCTCCGAAACCGGCGTGTTTGTATGAAGAGAGTAATGAATTTGAATGAAGTTAGTATGTAGGAATCGTGAGACTTGACATGGCAATCGATACTCTGCTTACCCCGTAAGGGACTTGGCGTGAAGATCATAGTTAAACTATACATAGTGTGCAGCAACAGCCTAGCAACCGCGACCGCAGTGAATAAAACAGTTTTAGTGACAAAAAAATGTATGTAATATGCTAATAGGAAATATCGTATCTTTAGCGTGAGAATCCCACGAATCGATATAAAACATAAATGAAAGCCACATGTTAAGGCCTAATATCGTTGGCTAATCGTGAGTGAACATATGTAGTACCTACTCCTTCGACACGACGATATTTTTCTCAATCTAAATACGCAGATACTAATTGTAATAACAAATTTACCAACAAGACCTTCGCGAACGCAGTGAATAAGTAAATATTGTCACTCCCATATCTCTGAAAGGGTAGGCAAAGTACCCACGCACCCACGATTATCCAACGATATTTAGATCCCATAAAGTGACAGATGGAAAATCCGTCGCCATACAGGTCACAAATCCTCATCGTGAGAGCATTCAGAAAATGTAGTGTTAGAAAACCTCATAGCTACATGGCGGGGAACCTGGACAACCAAAATGGAAGTCCGAAACGCGTACCATTAAACAATTGGAGCTCTTAAAACAGTTATAGTAGAAAATAAATAATTAAAACTCACTATGTATAATATGCTAATAGGAAGTATCGTATCTATTATCGTGAGAAACACACGAATCGATGTAAAAAAAACATGAATGAAAGTATTATTCTATATTACTAGCTGTGCTCGCGACTTCATCCGCGCTTTTATTTCATTTTATTTATTTCTAAAACAAAATTGAAAAACGGACAAACGGATAGTCATACAGACGGACAGTCAGTCATACAGTGGGACAGACAGTTAGTCATACAGACGGACAGAGACAGACAAAAATTCAAAAAAATATTATTTTGGTCTAGTACCTTCTAAACATTCATAATATTAGATATTAGGTATGCATTTGTAAAAAGCGGCTATTTTAATATTACACACAGACACTCAAATTTTATTTTTATAGACTTCCACCCAATAATCTTAACTGTATATTTTGATGTCAACAACTACATCGTAGTGGTTCTGATGTGAAGCGGTAAAATTTATATCATTGTTTTTTTATAAAGTACCGTTACCCTTTCATAATAATCTACATTAATAAAACCTGATATTCGGACATTAATAACACTACAATGCAATTAATTTGTCACGAATAAGATCATCACTAATCATCTACCGTTTTCACTATTTTAACGTGTTTTTAGGGTTCCTTGGAGTGTTGCAATCGAATGGAAAATTTTAGAATTATATAAACGGGTCACAAAAACTGCTTGCAAGATCTTTGTGAAATAAAATGTAATATCTATTCTATTTGGTAAAACGGGTCCCTATTCCCAACAGAAATACATAATCTGTGAAATCCATACGTGCGACCGGACCCGAGCAATAGATGTCGCTATTCATATTTATTATCATAATTCTATAGCGGCAACAGCAACGTCTAGTCACTTAAAATTCTTACAACATCTAGTTGATATTCAAATAAAAAATATCAATGTTTTTTTTGTATCATCAGTTTTTAGAAATAATATATTCAGTTCGGTGCGGAACCCTTCGTGCGTGAGTTCGACTCGCACTTAGCCGGTTAGTCTATATACATAAAAATAATTCTCTAAATATGCTGCTAAGCCCAAAACTCGAGAACGGCTGAACCGATTTGGGTGATTTATTTTTGTTGTATTAGAATGTCGGGTTTGTTACAACACTTATAACTCAAGATCTGCTCTACCGATTTTCATAGTTTTTGACTGGTTGGATTTGTCTCCGCCCCAAATAGCATAATAGATCTTAAAAGCAATGAAAATGAATGAATAATTATGAACAATGAATTATTTTCAATAAATGATTAGTACTTACATGTCAAACTTTTTTTGTCCATCCTGTCAAATACTAAAACTAAAAATTGACATTGTCTGCATTTTTTTTAAATCAATTAAAAAGGTTGAATAATGCATTAAGCAGGTATATACCTAGTCCATAAATCATGACAAATGTTTATTTATTCTATAGGTTAACGAAAAAACCTTTTTTGTATTTTTTTCAATTTTTATTCTCTTTCTGTATGTATTATTCATCACAATAAAATACTTTTATATATCTATATATATTAATATTTATTTTGTATCATTGTATTATTTTCATCAAAGCCTAATTAGTTCAGCTAACTCGACATGCATTGACTTTTATTGATTGTTATGTATGGAATACACACTTCTACAGTTTTTTATATGTATTGGCACACTACACATACTTATATTATATAGATTAGAAGCTTTCAAGTCTCAATTCCCCCAATGACGTCACGGCCACAGATCGAAGCTCAAGCTGGTACGCCCACGACGTACGTCACAACTCCCACGGCCTTCGGATCAAGTACATCAATGAATCCTTTACCACGATTCCAAACATATTCGTTGAATTAACCGTGGAGTATGAGGATAGGTATGGGGTCTGCCACCTCCTCAGTAGGCCACGTTATCGGGGGTCTAAAGAGGTCGTTCCCCGCCGCCTACCATTTGACGTCAAGATAGTTATTTTTATCCCAATTTAAGGACCCTACGAAGACGGGTTATAAAGTTTCTTGCGATGGACGGGGCTACTTTACCTCTGTGGTGTAACGGTACGGGAGTCGCCTGTTTTAACCGCTAGCCGCGTAAGGTCCAGGGATCAATTCCCAGGTCGGGCGAATTTTTTTAATGTTATTCAGATTATTCTGAGTAAGCATTACATTGCCCGGAGATTTCTGTTTTTACCTTTTGGGTACGGAACCCTAAATAAGTGTTTTGTTTAGATTTTAGCAATACATTTTTATCACAACATATTATAAAACGAAGTCGCTTCCTCCTGTCTGTCTATGCCTCTGTTTGCTTAAATTTTTGAAACTACACATCGGAGTCGAGCGTAGTGTCAGAATATGAAGCACGAGGTCCCAGGTTCGATTAGTGAAATTTTAAATGTACCCGATATGGCAGCGGACTCATCAGCTGTCACATCATGGGACCTAATATCGTAGGCTGATCGTAGGTACTTAAGTGTGTGCCTCTGTTTAACCCTTCAAGGATAAAGGCGTGACGAAATATATTTTAAACACAGAAACACAAGGTGAAAAATAACAAAAACCTGTCTACAGTACTGAAATTACACATTGCGACATATTTAAAGAAACCTCCGATTGAAATATAAAGACCCTTTCACATCCTTCCGGACCCTTTTTATAGGTTTCGAGATGAGGAAGTTTTTTGTCGCTGTTTTTAAATGACGACCTTTAAAAATTAAACATGCACACTATTCAATACTGAAATATTATACTACAATATTAATGGAGCCTCGGTGGCCTGGTGGCGCGCACTCGGGCTTCCATTACGGTAGTCAAGGTTCGAAACCTCGCCATGTACCAATGAGTTTACAAAAACTCATTGGTACATGGCGGGGTACTTAAGTACATTTTTGATTGCTCTTACGGTGAAGGGAAACATCGTGGGACCTGATATTTTTTTACATATACACTTAGTAAAAAGCTTCAAATTCATTTATTTGTATAGATACAGATGTATAGATTGGTTCGGAACAAGTTTTTTTTTATAGTATAAGACAGCGAACAGGCACACGGCCCTCCTGATGGTACGAGACAACCGTGGCCTACAGACACCATAGATGTTGTGCGCCGCAGCCCTGTGGTCGGGCTGTTAGTCCTTTTGTGCAAGATTACCGGCTACCCTACGTAACGAAATATTGTGCTAAGATGCTATAAACATAAAAATCTAGCACCATATGTGAATATTCAATGTTTATTGTTGTATTGTATTAAAATAAGATTTAATTCATAAGATTTGTCTAGTGTGAATCGAACTTGCACCAGATTAAAAAAAAGATGGCACTGGCGTTTCTACCAAGCAGCTAGGAAGAGGAGAGCATAGGTTATCAAGGTATTGCCAACAATACCACTGGTGGTCAAGTGCTGTGCAGCAACACCCCCGGGTAGGGATCCACCGCCTTACCTATTCCTACCGCCATAATGACTATGTCGTGTGCCGGTCCGGAGGGTACGGTAGCCGGTAGACTTGCACACCAGGCCTAACACCCCGGCCACAGGACAGTTACGCACCTACAACATCTATGGTGTCTATGGGCCACGGTCGTCTTTTACCATCAGGAGGGCCGTGTGCTTATTCGCTTCCTTATATCACACCCTTCAATTATCTACTGCTTACCACTAGGAGTTTAATGGGCGTAAAGATATTTATTTCTCACCATAACCATTCGAGCACCTTATCCACTTAAAACTCTGACGTAACTACGGGATTTATTTACTTTTTATAAACATTTTAGTATTCAAATATGCGATGCATGTACTTATGACGTACTTCCGGGAAGGTGACAAAAACACAAGTTTAAAAATCAGACCGATTGAATATGACTTTTTATTATAGGATACGAGGCAAATGGTATAGTCTAAAATCCGAACCTATATCGACCCTCGCCGACCTGATAATAGAATGAAACATATTTTATAATAACTATATTTAAATGTTACATACGAAAACTTCAATTCATTTCTATGAATTTAGTAAAGTAAAAAAAATATTAAAAATGGGTTGCCTATAAAATCCTGAACAGACTATTTTAATTATTTTTAGGGTACCGTAACTAAAATGTAAAAACGGTACCATATTACTAAGATAAAAGATTCTGTTCTTCGTCTGTTTGTCACCAGACTATATCTTAGGAACCGCAATGGTTATAATGATGTATTACCAAGTATCATAGATGATGTATCTTTGTTGCCGATATAACAATAAATACTTAAAACAGAATAATGTAAAAATGTAAGGTGGCTGTAATTCGACAATCGTTTTTTTTATCTTTTTTTTTAAATTAAAAATAGTCTGTCCAGGTTTTTTTGCCAAGTCACTTTTAATATATTTTCTAGTATATTAAATTAATTATAAAATAATATGTTTCATACTATTATCAGCTCGGTGAAGGTTGATTTAGGTTCGGATCCTCTACTAGTATGAGCATTAGGAACAAACACAAGGTTTATCGACGATTGCTACCATCGGGACAAAAAAAGGGTAACGGGTTGGAATTCCATCTGAGTAATTATCAAAATTAGTAGCCATTAACTTTTTTTCAGTAATATTGTTCACGTTCTTCGTATCCTAAAATGATTATTTTTAAGTATATTTATTATTCTTTCACACATAAACTAGTGAACCGATTTTTACGAAATTTTACAGCAATATAGTTACATAAAAAAAACAGCTGGACTTACTTTTAACCAACTATAATAAAAAGATATTTTGAGCAATTTCTAAAAAGTGAGATAAAATACTTCGTGTTTACTAATTAAAGTCTATTTCTGAATTTGTCATTGTCGTGTTCCGATTTAGAGGGTTAGGGTAGTTGGTGAAATTATTTACGTTATTGGCTTGAAAACGTATGGAAAGTGACAACCAACGCACTGTTAACACCTTTAGCTTTGGTGTCTACAGTCGACACGTGCCGCTAAAAGTCAGACAATCCGCCTGATGGCCGTTCTATAAAAAAATAGATTTCTTATTTATTTAAATAACAACCACTACACTTGTAAATTTAAAAAAATGTTTAAAAAGTTTGTTATTAAATTAGCTGTCTATCAGTAAAAGTCCCGTCCAGCCGTTTTAGAGATTAGCGAGTACAAACAGACAGACAGACAAAATTCTAAATCTAATTATTTTGGTGTCTGTACCTTGTAAATACGAGGGTGGTCCGATAAGTACTTAGCCTACAAAAGAAAAACGAGAATCTTGCAAAAGTTGTGATTTGTTTATATACGTAGTCTCCTTTTAGCTCCATACACTTGATTCAGCGACGCTCCAACTTTTTTAACCCATCCGAAAAATATTATTTCTGGAGGTCTACAAAGTAGGCTTCCGTAGAGGCAATAACCTCCTTATTCGACTTAAACTTCTGCCCGGCGAGTGACTTTTTCAAATTTGGAAATAAATAGAAGTCGCATGGAGTCAAATCTTGAGAATACGGGGGAAGAGGCAACAGTTCGTAGCCTAATTTGACCAATTTGGCCGAGACGAAGGCGGAGGTTGAGTCGGTGCGTTATCATGGTGGAAGTGCACTTTTTTCTTCGCCAAATGAGGCCGTTTTTTCCGCAATTTGGCGTCAGAACAGCCCAATAATGTGGCATATTACGGCCCTGTAATCGTTTTGCCCTTCTCCAGGTAGTTGATGTAGATCACACCATGTGAATCCCAGAAAACGATGGACATCACATTTCCGGCCGATGGGACAGTCTTTGCCTTCTTGGGAGCATGTTGGCCGGGTAAAGTTTTGACTGTTTTTTAGTTTCTGGCGTACTAGTGGATCCATGCTTCGTCGACGTTCACAAAACGACGCAGAAACTCCTTCGAATTGTGCTTAAACAGCATCTTAAACACTACTCTGAAGTGGTCTCACGATTGCGCTTGTTGTCCGGAGTGAGCAAGCGCGGCACCCATCGTGCTGACAGCTTTTTCATGCCCGAAATTTCATGCGAAATATGACCC
>DVZL01008042.1:0-10442 GCA_018236625.1 Lasaia peninsularis
GTTAGACAACGATACTAATACATAGAAATACTTAAATATATACCAGAATAAATTTAATAAACACCCAGACCCGGAAAATACAAACATCTATGTTCATCACACAAATGCCTGACCCCGTAGGGAATCGAACCCGAGCCTCGCAGTTAGTCGATGCGGTTAGGCGTGTACGCTAGCCAGTCGGCCATCGAGGCGATTATATTTTAGTGTTACTAGTAAGTGCTAGTATTTTTTTAAACAGCGCCATTTATAGTGTTAATTACAATATATTTACATCTTGGTAGTGCTTTTAACACGAATGGATAATGGTACTATGTAAGTTCTAGTATGTTTTAGGAACAGTTACTGTATATCAATGCCACAGAATATACAGTGTAACAATATACAAATAAATAAAATTAAATTGTCTCTGTGTAATATTAAAATAACCACTTTTTACTAAATGCAAGTGTATGTGTACTAGGTACTAAAATAATGTTTTTTTTAGAATTTTGTCTGTCTGTTGTACCTGCTAATCTCTGGAACGGTTGGACCGATTTTGATGGGACTTTCACTGGCAGACAGTTGATGTAATAAGAATAGGCTTAGAGTACTTTATATAAACATGTATAACACAAAATGATTAAACAAAAACGCATATAAAGTCGCGGGCACAGCTAGTTTACATACATAAGGTCTCTGAAAATTAGTGCACAAAATTTTCACAGGGTGTAAAGAATTTATGTTTGAATCCATAATTGTTAAAAAAATTCATACCAACAAATAGAAAATACATTGTATTTTATTTCAATAAAAATCACCTATGAACTTATGATGTGCAATGCCAATTACCCTTGCCTTTAGGCTAACGTTTTTGTACTAAGTCTAAAAAGTACGAAAATTGTTTTAATAATTAATTACATTCAAAAATGACATAAATATACTTTTTCACGTAGTCCCGTCTATGAGTAACATTTTACTTCCTAATACTAATGCTCTTATTTGATCAGCTGATTGTCATTCAAGTAAAAGTACTTGTACTAAAGAGTATGGAGTAGTATTTTTACTTCATTTTAAACGTATTTAATTATTAAGTCAATTTCTGTACTTTTTGGACTTAGTACAAAAACGAAGACTTAATATAAGAATGTCCAACGGTTCAATGCCAAGGGTCATTGACATTGTGCGCCATAAACCGCGATTATATTGAAATAGAAACACTTTTTTTTTAATTATTGGTTTGGTTTTTTTTGAACATTTGTATGGTTTCAGTCAACAATTCTTTACACCCTGTGAAAATTTTATGTACTAATAGACCCTATACATATATGCTTACAAGATCAAAGAAACCAGCATAACTAAAGACTAACTTGCATTCTTTATAGGTCAGGAAAAATGATCTGGCCCTTATGCATAGAATATAAAGATTGGCTGAAAGGAGACGACGAGACTCAATACACAAGTCTCAAACGTAAGAAGGAGGCAGAAGATGATGACTACCTCATACCGAGTCCATCTCAAAAGTTAGCCAATTCCCTATCCAGTTACACATCGCCAGGATTCAAAACTAGTGAAAGTATAATGGTGTAAGACATATTTCTTATATTATTAAACACCCTTTTATATATTCTCATCAGCATGTATATGTATATAATGTCTTAAGAATAGGTAAAATCTGCTCAGTAATTGCCACTACTAGGTGAACTATATGATAACTAAGCAGGTATTCGTGATAGATTACCATTGTTGTATTTTCATTCTCAATTCTCTCATCTCAATGCACCATATTTGAAATGTTTTACTGCCATCTGTTTTGTTTAATAGGGAACCAAGTGCTTATAAACGATCCAAAACATATTGCCAAGGCATGTTTCACATTTTAAATTTCAAGAGGAAATTTAAAATGAAAAGTTTTATATTATTATTATTAAGTTTTTATGAATTTCTAGTTATTAGAAAAAAAGTAATAACTATGTATCTTAATATGATAAAATATATTTGTTACATACTGTTATATTTACAGTAGTACCTGGAAAGTTTTCCGGAAGTATTGAAAATTTGCTATTTTGTTAATTTTGGTATGCTCTTATGGAATTTCCCTCGTATCCTCGCCGCGGGTTTCATAAAACTGTTATTAAGCGCCATTTTTTTAATATGGCGGCTCACGCAGCCGAGATCACAATTTTTTTTATAGTTGCTACATGCTGCCAAGCAAATCTCAATACAAAAAGGCTAAAACACCTTATCAAAAATATAATGTTGAAATAAGCATTATTTGGAGGTTTTTAAATATTTATGTCATTTAGATCTTTGTAATGATTTTACTGTTCTTAATATTTAAATAAAAATACTGTTTTTTAATAACTTTTATTCTTTATCCATAGAAAGTGTTGAATTTCTTTGTTACATGCAAGATTTAGGTATATCAAAGTTTTACCCAAAAAAAATGTTATACTTATCAAGACAATTTATATTTTCTTCATTTAAGTTTGGCTCCTTAAAAATTGTGACGTCATCTAACTAACAATGTCCCCAACCAATCAAACTGCAGAATTCCAATTTGTTATTTAATAAGCACTGCTAGAAAGAAAATATAAATTTCAAAGTTCAAAGGCTTTAATATTTGCTGCCTGATTTTAATTTTTGCTTTTGTTTAAGTTATTAAACCTGGATATACTTATAGTATCTTGAAAGATATTTACATAAAAAATTACATTTATCTTTTATTGTCATAAATTGATCTAGAACATGTTAACTAATTGTACTCATAGGGTAATATTTTGCATATTTTTTTGTATAAGACTGCCTGAAAGGAAAACTTGTTTCATTTTACTTATTTTTAATAAGGCATGTAAGTTGTCTTTTAATAAAACAATTATTTATTTAAACTGTATTTTATTTCACAAACACACAATTAGTTTAACCCTATTTGTTGCTGATTTGTAAAATAACCTTTAAAAACCATTTTAAGACTACTTTTATACCGCATCAAAAAACTAAAATAGTAGGTAAAGTTTGTAACACATTGAAATCCTAAGATATACATAAATTAATATACCAAAATAGACTCTTTACTATTATTTTTCTTAAACTGAAATTAAATATGACCCAAACAAAAATGTGAATAGTAACTATTAGTTTTTTATGTTTATTTTTTTAGCATAGTTACAGCCACAGTTTTTGATCTTTTTGGCCCAGAAAACTAAATTGCCTCCTCTTTGGGTTGGCTCGTTTTTGCACAACAGCATCCAATTGAAACATCAACTTTATTCAATATGGAAGATTTATATTATAATTTTATATAGACTCGCAAACTTTAACCACTATGTTGGAAACTCCTAACAAGAAACATGTATTGACTACTCGATTAACATTAAACCAAGTGTTTTAACTAAAAATGTGTAATTTTCATTCAGTTTTTTTTTTCGAATTTCAAGATTCGGATAACTTTGGAAAAGTTAAATATTCAATGTGTAAAGCAACAAAAACATATTTATTAGACATCAATAACATCGCTATTTGAACACCTACTGGTATATATAATTTATTAATATTAGAAGTATTTGAAGATCACCATATTATAACATTAATTATATTTTATAGATTTTGGCAAAACGAATTTGTGTATTTGAAATTTCTAGTTACAATATCAATGGCTGCAGTACACATTGGGCAAAGATGTTGGTCCAACTTATCACTACTTCCACAAATAGGGCAATGTTTTATATAAAAGTTTTATTTTGATAATTAGTATAAATAAACACAAATACAAAATTATGATCATCAAAATTTAGGTAAAAAAAGAAAACAAAAATAAATAAATATCATCACACCTATATGCCCGAAAGAATAGGGAGAGGTACATATGCATTCACAATTAGACAATATTAGGTCCCATGGTTGGACGAGTGGCAAGTCCGTCACCATATCGGACACAAATCCAATCTCAGAAAAAGTAATGTATTTGGATAGAATGAAAAAACTTACAAAAACAAGCTGCCTAACCAGTGAATTGAAAGTGGGTTCTTGGTATGTCAAATTTGGACACCCGACTATACTTCAAATGTTACCAGTAAATCATAATTTACTGCAGCATTGTAAATAACTTGTGACCTTTGTGATACATAACCCTATTTTACGCAAATAATCTTTACAAATAAATAAAATTTGAGTGTCTGTATGTAATATTAAAGTAATAACCACTTTTCATTAAATGCACATCGAGGGTATTCTGAGAGAACAGAATAAGTTCACGATTTCTCAATTATGAAAAAACCAAGAATAGTTGAAAAATCATAGATTAATTTTGAAGCGTAAATATTATTTATGTTTTATACTTAGCTATTTACAAGTTATTTAGATATCTTGGTCTGTCTGTTTGTTTGCGCTAACCTCTGAAACGGCTGGAACGATTCTGATGGGACTTTCACTGGCAGATAGCTGATGTAATAAGGAGAAGCTTAGACTAATTTTATTTATTAATAATGAACATACAGACAGGTACTAGATGGATGAACGCATGGCCCAAAATGAACTATGGATACAATGAAGAACTTTGGGTACAATTCATGTTGTACATTATTTTGTAAAATAAAGAAGACCTTGAAAATGGGAGTAAACGAAACATTTGTTACATGTTTACCACATTTATAATAGGTATGTAACGGCAATATTGAACTATGTTATGATAGTGATAAGGTATATTATAATAAATAATTATTCTAATTAATTTAATTAATGACATATTTTATTAGATTAGTTAGGATGTTAACATGTAATAATTTTTTCAATTAATTTAATCTATACAAATAAATAAAATTGGAGTGTCTGTATGTAATATTTTATTTTAATATTTACCGCTTTTTACTAAATTCATTTTATGTATGTTTGCAAGGCAATATTTTTAAGATTTTCTGTCTGTCTATTTGTACCCGTCAATCTTTGAAACGGGACGGAATTTTCACTGGCATACAGCTGATGAAATACAGAACGGCTTAGGCTACTTTTATTTTAGAAATGTGTAAGATAAAATAATTAACATGCGGACGAAGTCGCGGACACAGCTAGTATAATATAATATTGGTAACACAACACCAGTTCATTTCAATGCTGACAAAACTACGGAAATTCAAAACAAGATCAATGGAAGCTCCTGGGTTTTTGCTCACAATGCCTGAATATATAGAATAGTGGCGCATATGACGCGTACGCAATACCCAATAAGCAAGGGAAATTTGCAGACATATACAATGCCTGTGTATTATGATGTATTTAAAATTATTTTTTTGTATATTAGCGTAAATTACAAAGGTGGTAAACATATACAAAAATCCATCACATTAGGGTTAATTTAGTATACAATTGTAAATCAGATCATTTTTAATATACATTTACTTAAAGTCAGGTTATATACATTTACGAACATTGAGTATTTTATAGAGTTTGATATATTCATAATTAAATATTATGAAAAACCCTATGTAACATTACTAATATTTCTATCAATAAAATTTAGGCACAGCATTCATTTAATAATAAATTATTTTAGATTAAGTAATTGTCATAGATTTAAAAAAATAATACTGATAAAAATATAGTCAGCTTACTTCGAGACAGTGTTATGCGAAAAGGACCCAAATAATAAACGGTGAGTGTGTGAAATTCATATTATTTTTGGCAGTATTTTTTTCCAGTAGGTACTGGTATTTTAGTAACTTTGGCAAGGATGAAATATTTTTGGGTTGTAGTTTGGGTCGTTTTTGCTAAAGATAGTCCACTTACACATATTATCTCTTTTTATGATAGGGGTGTCGTCTTCTAAATGAACTAATAGTTTTATTTGTTTGATGTTGCTTGGTCTGATATTGCGCGATGACTGGTGCTTCATTAGCTGCAAGTTTATTAATGACGAAATCATCCCCTGCTTTCATATTCTCCATCATCTTTAACTTGGCCTCAATGGACTGAATGGCTGTTTTTTTACTAAGTTTCATCTCGGGTTTGGCTGCTGTTAGTGCTGTTATTCCTAGCTCTGGTTTGGATTTGTCTTGATCATCCTATAAATAAAAAAAATGTCACGAACGTATCCCCGAAAGGTTAGGCAAAGGTACATGTGCGCCCCCTATATTAGGTTCCTTGATGTTAACTGTTGGTAAGTCTGTCAGCATTGCGAGTATAAATCCAATTACACACAATGTTATATTTCTCAAATAAACTGAATTAACCCCTAATGAATAAGGGTGTGTAAATTAATGCTTATTAATAACAGTATATAATATATAGTTTTTACAATAATAATTAAATAAATGTAAATTATGCGTTAGAATATTTGCACACCACATTGTGGTAGAATATGTTGGTATAATTAAAACTTCTTTTGTAACAACTTTTTAACACGCATATTCATCAAATAAATAATTTATCCCAGTAATTAAATAGTTATTTATTTCATTACTGGGGTATCAAACCCTCAAGCAGCAACACCAATCAAGCGAGCAGTTAAGTAAAAAATAATGTCGGACACATCATTTTGGTTGTTTGCTGGCTATTAACTGTATTAAATTGTCAGTATCTAGGCTTATGTCATGTCATTAGTAGTATGTAAATGACAATATAAATATATTGTAGAATATTAGTCTACTTACAGAGGTATTCTTTGCAAACTTCACGCTAATCCGTTTAGTGCCCAGGAGTTGACCATTCAATGAATTCATAGCTTGTATGGCATCTTGTCTCAACTTGTAGGTAACAAAAGCAAATCCCCTTGGTTGGCCGGCGTTCGGCCCACTCCGATGGAACAGCATGTCAAACTTCTCAATGTTGCCGTAGACACGGACCATTTTCAGTAATTGATACCGGTAATAGAATAAGGGTAAAGTTTAATCAGTTGTCAAATAAACATTTTTTTAAACCAGTCATTTTTTAAAGGTTAAAAAAATAGAAAATATATATTTATAAATTGCTGTAAAAAAACTGCTCCTCATCAACTAAGCTGCAAAATATGGTTACTGTTATCAAAGAGGATTGTAAAGAAAGGACTCCTTTTTAATGCCAAGAAAATCAAAATAATGGTATATGAAAAAGAAGATACTAGAATGGAGATAGAGTTTTGGTTAATGAAGAAGTGAATGACATTGTATATCTTGAAAGTGTACAGATATAGAAAGAAGATTCAGGAGAAAGTATCTTTGTAAAAATGAAAAAGTTCACGCTATGAAGGTTCAATTCAATTGTTGATTTTTGGCTTCTACTGTGACTAGCACAATACTATGATGAATTGGTCATGTGGAAAGAATAACAGATGAAAGATTGACAAAACAAATATACAATCCAAATGTATATTTGTTTATCATTACTTGTATAATTGGTACTTTAAACATATGAAAAGACAAGCCCACTGAGTTTCTTTTGCTGGATCGTCTCAGTGAGTGGACACATTTGGATATGTTGGTAAATCTTAGAATTAAATAAGCATCACAAGAACTGCTTTTAAGGTCTATAAGAAATAAAATATTTCCTGTTCAATTCTATTTAATCTCTAGTATAAATGGAACATCAATTAACCCATTTAGAAGATAAAAGGGAGTATAAATGACAAGAAATATTAAAAAAAAATCACAACTATTAGGGGGGCGCAGGGGGGGTGTACACTATAGGGTACAGTAGGGCTAGGTGCATACAAAATGTACTAGTTTTTCAAATAGTGTCTTTATTTATTTTTTCTGCTACACACATAATAAAACATTCCAAATCGAGACCAATATTGCACTTGACGCATCTTGATGGACATTGTTTGTGGCATTGTCCACCCCTGGTTCTCCTTTCCTGTTTGGTGGTATGTCATGCTCTTTGCCACCATATTATGAATAATTATCATCAAGTTATGGATGATGGACGACTAGGGCCAGTTTTATCGTGTTATAAATACCTTCAATTAATAAATTTTTCAATACAAAGTCGAAACTTAGCAAAGCCATAGTCCCAGTATTATGTTTACATCTACAATTATACAGTGAACATAATGTTTGCTTGATTTCAACCATTCAAACATTATGTATAACAACACTGTATAGACATTATAATGCAATGCCTGCATATACCATTTATATTTATATTTTTCCCCAAATGCTTGTTCATAGTGAGGATATATTTTGGTCTGACAAATCTACACAACCTATATTCATATTATATTGCTAGATTTGTTCGTTCAAGTTGTAGATTTTGGTTGCAAGTCTTGCTTCTTCTTACTATATTTCATGAGACATTTTTGCAAGGGTTCCTGAGAGGGTGATTAGGTACCCCGTCTTCCATTTCTGGCTGTTTGGTAGATGCTACCAGTTCTGATGACGCTTAAAGTAAACTAGCAAGCAAAAATATATGTCGATTTTCCTCAGTGGCAGTATCAAGAGACACTAAAAAAATATATAATCTTCCCTATAATTGCTCGTATCATCACCCTCTTCAAAGACTGTTGCAATTTCATGTAGAGCATTGGTCTGAAATCTAAAGAATATAAGATCAGTTGTATGTAGGAAAACAATATTTTGATGTCATATAAACCTACTGTACCATATGCGATACACCTAGTTTAGGAATAAATATATGTTACTAAAATAAGCTAATTCAAAAATGTGTTATACGCTTGATATAAATTAATACAAAACTACTACTATTTTTTGACTACAGAAAAGTAGTCAAAAAATATGATTTACAATAAATAATAAAGAACTTACCTTTTCGAAGTCATTGTAAATGATTTCTTTAGTCCTCGCTGGGTGTTTTCAATTAATTCTCAACTCCAGTAGCATGAAAATACTTTGTTATATTTTTAACGTAAAACTAACCCTCTGAGGTTATTATTACAATTAGAACAAAAAATTGCTAATTTTTGAGTAGATCAGAATATTTTAATAAAGTTACTGTACTGTATTTGGTACGGTAGGTCTAAATGGGTTAATCTTAGCAAATGAAGTAAAATTCTTAGATGGTAACTTAGACGACAAACTAAAATGTAAGAATCATTTGTACAACAACCTTAAAGCATCATGCACAATGCAAAAGGCATTTAGTCAAAAAATGGAGCTTAAAATCTAAAATCACTAAAGTATACATAACTCAATCCGAACACCAAACAAATTTTTCCAATTCAATCATGGCTTATCTCAATTGATTTATTTCTTTAGAATCAACATATACAGCTCTTTTGCTACTATACAATATGTATGTCTAACAAAAAGAATTATTTTAAGAAACATACTCATTAACTCTTAAGTCAAGGTTGCCAATCCATAGCCTCTTTTCATAGACATCAGCTTGCTGCACTGGCTCCAGGTGCAAAGGCACCTAAAACAAAAATAAATATAAGTATTATGAATATCTCAACAATCACTAATTACATCAATAACTTCTGCTAACACTCTAATCTACTATCGTTTTCTGAACATACATTATTTTGACAATGTTGAAAAGCAAGCTCAATTTGGAGTTCTGGCAGGTACGAGAGAAAAAATGGATGACTTTTTTCACAATTCATGAATTTCTTATGTTATCAATTATGTATTTTCTTGATGCTGCCAAATCTCACTTGACAAGCTTAGATATGGGTACAACCCTTTACCTTAGATATGGGTACAACCACTTTACCTAAGATCCTGACTATTTTCAACTTAATGCAAATTAATTAAATAAAAAATGAGTTCCCCCAGGAAAAAGTAAACAGCTAGAATAAAATCATAAATCAGTAACAATTTTGTTTCATAATAATTCTATTATTTACAATAAATATCTGTAATAATAAGTAAAATTGGAGTGTCTGTATATAATATTAAAAAACACTTTTTAGTAAATACATATGTATGTTTACAAGGTATATATAACAAAACAGTCAGCTAATCTCTTCACAAAAATGTTTAGTGAAAATTGTTTAAAATTGTTGTGTCAATCACTGTATTATAAATATATATCATATTTTAAACTTACTGCAGTCCCTTCCATGGTCGCTTTTTTGTAATATTTAGATTCTTCTAGAATATTTAATTTTAATTGATAAAGCCCCCTCCACAAAAATACTTCATAATCCAGATCTACTAAAATTAATGAATTAGAAATATACAATTGTAGCTTCCTCTTTATCGTATTCCACCAATTAACCTGAATCATAAATCAACGACTTTTATCCCCGTGATTCCTCATGGCTATTATAAAGTTAAAAGCACTATAGTTTCCAATTCAATTTATGTTGCAAATCCATGAAAATAAACACGAAATCTTCAATATTTCCTACAACACAACTCTTTATACTTATTTGATTTTTTATTATTTTTTTTTTATATAATTATCCCAAATTGGAAAGGCAAGGGAACTGAGTCCATACAGCCATGTCTTTCGTACTTTATTTTTCATTAATGATGGGATATCCATGGAAGGTGAGGGTGATAAGATGATTCCATGGAAAATGAGATGATGGA